>JAKCPI010024781.1:0-16921 GCA_023213315.1 Euborellia annulipes
AATTCTCAAAAATATTTATTTCATAATTCAACATGCAATAAGAATTAATGAATGATATTAAATTTAATCAGCGTTCTATCTTAGTCAACTAGGCTAATACAAAAAAAAGAAAAATTTTATCAAGAATAAAGAAGAATTCTCCTCATTGCTCTCTTATAAACAACCAAGGAGCATCAGAACACGTAGATTATTATAATTTATCACGAATGTGTTTATTAAAGCTTTTGTGGTTTGAAATATTATTAGGAGAATTTTTAATTATAGACCACATTTTTGTATTAAATATTTATTAAAAATATATAAATACCGTACAACGTTTCAACTGCTTATTCTGCAGCCGTTATCAAGCACTGTGCACTTGCTCCGACTCAAGTGAACTGATTATAATTATTATAATTTATTCACCGATTTTAATGGAAAGAAGGAAGAATGGTGCACTGGTGCCATTAAGTAAGCAACTCATTACTTCTGTTGTTCTTCGAATCCAAAGTTTGAGCATCGACATAAATGTTAATCATATAGGCTGAGTCAAAATAATTTAATAAATTTGTGTATGTTTATTTGTTGGTGGGCCAAACGTTGACCCCGAAAATGGAGCCCAGAATCTCCGGTCATCGGTGTGCTTCCCTTTGCACCAGGCCACCTGACGTTTGGCCCAACTTTCATATTTATAGAATTTTTAATATTTAACAAGTCAAAATAAAACCTTATGTTATGTAGAAAATCCACCAAGCGACTGCTTTTCACTTTATTGGCAAATATTTCGGATTGCCTAAACTCATTCCATCCTCAGTGTTTCAAATTATATAATTGTGGAGCGTGTTTCAAAAACATGACATGAGAACATAAACGGAGAGGATAACGTTTTGATGAGCAAGTCACTGAGGGAAAAATTATATATTTGATACAATTAGTTATATTTATTTTAAAACAATTTCCCCACAGTGACCTGCTCGACGTGTGCAGCTTCTAATAGTCTCATTTCAAAAGACAGTGTTTTTACACAGCAAAATAAGAAGAAAAAATTCCCTACACCTAACTGATTCTTGCAACGAAATTAATTTTGATCGCTAAGTCAAGAACTCTTAGATTGAACTCACCTATAAATGCAAATTAATAAGTAAAATAATTTTGTAATTTATAAGTTTAAATGAGTTGAAAGAGAAAAATATCCAAGTCTTGAACCACGTCCTCTCCTGGGGCCTTGTTACTCCCCACAAACCCCCTCTATTGGTGCCCTTACCTTGACGTGGTGAGGGGGCTTAATGCCTGCCGCGCCAGGGCGACGAGCGGCGAGCAGAACAAAAATGGGCACTCTCAAGCCAAAGAACAGCATACGCCGAGGGCTGCGTGACTGAGGGGTAGTATACGAACTCTGGATACCAGTCGAACTCTAGTTTCAATTAGCCTTCTTATGGCATGCGGAGCTCTGCTGCAAGTCTTGAACCATGTCCATTCAAGAGGCTTTATTACTCCCCACAAAGATTGTTCATAAGGAAATCCTATTAATTAATGAAAATTAAAAAGGAAGATTTTAAAATCAAGAATATTTTATCCGCGCCTCGCTGTTTTTTGTGTTGATATTCAAGAGAAAGGCATACAGTCGGACGGACGTCAGCGAATTATATACAGATTTAGATAAAGATTTTGAATAGAGTAATTTTATAATTTATTGAGTAGTTACATATCTTTATTTTTAGCCTCTCCAATTAGATCACACTTAAAAGGTGAGATATCTCATTCAATCATAATCATTAATCAAAAACGTTGATTTTTACAAATTCTCTTTTGAAAAAAAAAAAAAAATTTATAATGATGAAATTTTTCAAGAAAATTATTTGAGATTTGGTATTTATTATTTTACTAATAAAATATATGAATTAGAGAAGTAGTAAATAATGAAGAGTGATTGATTAATGAATAAAATGATAAAGAAATAAAATATTAAAAAGTGCAATGTTGATTTTTACATAAACATTCTAGTTAACCCTTCTATATCTCAAAACAAGGGAAACTGGACTTAGACCACTTGTGCTTTAACGGGCTCATATAAAGCAGGGCGATGCCCTCGGGCTTGGCGTTGTTGGTAGCCCACTTGCCTTGTATACCAAGGGTCGAGGGTTCGGATCCGGCAGTCCGGTGATTTTATTTGAGCCATTTTAATACCAAATGACTTAATTAAGAATGCCTGGACCCCAATATATATATTTTCATAATAACGGTTATCTTATAAAGTCTTATATGGCCTGAGAAGACTGTGTGAATGTGAAGTGTGAATAGGAAAAAAGTGTGTGTGTTTTTGGGGTAGGGGGAGGGTTTGTATCTTCGGTCGCATGCCTGAGCAGTACTGGCGAATCTATGACCCTCTGGTCAAGCACAGAACTACGCACAGGATCGTTATTTAAGGGCGTTTGCGAGGAGCATTTCTCCCCTGTACAGTGAATCCAAATTATTCGTATCTTTTATACCATCCCCTTTCCAAGTTGCGCCACCGACTTAGTGGCTAGTATTAAAAAAAATAATGAATAAAATTTGACCCACTTCTCAAAAAGGTCCACCATCACTTTTCTAGATATTAATTTTTTCTTTCTATTGAGAGCGTTTAATCCTCAAACCCCTAACCCCAAGTTGCGCCACAGACCTGAAATAATTTTTTTTTTTAATCTTAAGGCCCCCATACACCATCCGGTTTTCCTCAAGGCCCGGCCGGAATAGGGCTGGCCTCGAGGAAATCCTCAACGTGTGTAGTAGCGGCCTCGAGGCCAAAGGGCGGCCTCGAGGCCAAAAAATCCTGATTGAATTTCAATAATATTTTCCTCGAGGCCGGATTTCTGTCAATTTATCGCTGCGTGTATGGCCACTTCGGGCGGCCTCAGGCGGGAATTTTAAAATATGTTTTTGGAATATTTCAAATGGCCCGTGATCCGTGACTCAGAGAAATGAGATTATTTCCGTCCCAAGCGAGAAATATTTATTTCATTTGAATTGACTACAAATCATTTGAAATAAATAGGAATTAAATGCCGAAAAAGACTTTAAAATAAATATAAATAATAAAATAAATAAAATTATTATAAATAATTAAAATTATAAAATATATATTTTTTTTTTGTTTTGGCTTAAAAGGTATCTATATTAATTAGATTAATTTAATTAGAATGTTTCTATTATTAAATTTTAATTTAAAATATAAGAATTTTTATTATTATAATAATTATTATTATTAATTATTTATAATAATTTTATCTGAATATGAAAACATACTAAAAAAATTCTACAAATGATTACAAGAACTGTCAAAAGAGAACTAGTGTGTTGGTCTTGAGATAATCCTCAAGTCCGTTTCCTCGAGGAAAATCCTAGCGTGTATGTCCGAATTTTTCCTTGGGGAAATCCTCGAGGAAATCCGTGAGACTTTTTTCCTTGAGGACGGCCTGAACGTGTATGGGGGCCTTTACACGGACGAGGAAAAATCAATTAATTGATTAAATTTGAGTAAATAATTAAACTAATGGAAGAATTAAATATTAATTTTTTGGTCATCAATCAATTACTTCAATTGAAAGGTTATCAATTTCAACTATAATATAGTAACAAATTTCACTCAGGATCTCACATGTTGGATGGCGACCACGAGTTACCCGAGTTAAAGTTACCACTTCTTTTCCTCTTTTTAAGTCAGTTTATATTTTCTCTCCAACTCTGAAATCCGGACTAGTGGCTAAAAGAAGAAGTATGTTAATTAATCAAATCACTTTAAAAAAACATAATTATTAATTAATAATTATTTATGTTTGTTGCATTTTTACTTTCTTATGCCTCTATATATATATGTTAATATTATATAAAGAGAGAGAAAATATTGGACTCATTCAAAAATTCGATGTCGAGATTTTGATGGATGTACACGTTTTGAGGTCCCCTGGATCCAAAAAAGTAATTTTCGCAACATGGTCTGTCTGTGAACAAAATGTCTCAAGAACGAAAAGAGTTAGGAGGTTGAAATTTTATACAAAATATAAATATTTTCCCATACTTATAAATTTTACATCTTGAATTCTAATATATCGGCGGAAACTAAAAATATGTCGACACAAAAAATCTGGTGGGACAGGCACAGAACACAACTTTCGATTATCGAAGGTAAGAGAAAGTTGTGTGCTTTGCGACAGTCACACCAGTTTTTTTTTTTTTTTTTTGCATATTTACGGTTTAAATTTAACCTTGAAATTATAATTTTTGTATTAATTTTCTAATGGAAAAAAATTAGCATATAAGTTTCAGAGTATTATTAATAAAAATAAAAGAAAAAAATTTTAAATACCCCTTCTTTCTTGAAACAAAAATCGTTGCTAATTAAAAAAATAAATAAATAAAAGAAGAAATATTATGTAATTAAGGTAATCAACTTTTTATAAGTGAAAGTAAGAAATAATATCCAAAAAACAAGAAGAAATAATTTTTAAAATCAAAGTTTGAAAAAAAAACTTTTCAAGTAATTTAAAAATCAAAATTCCCTCCAAATTCGCTCTCCCTGTCCAATTGAAAATTTTGAATTCCTCTTCCTAATTTGGATGAGTAATCGTGCATTTCATGTTAAATATTTAAAAAAAAAAAGGGTCATATAAAGGATCAATAGACCTTGATCGATCGTTAAGATAGGTTACTTTTTCTAGAAGAATCCAAAGGGCAAATTAGGGCCTAGGGACAATACACAAAAGTCAAACAAAAAGTTTGCCAAAACACGTCACATTTACGACCCTTTTGTTCGGAGATCCCTCTTGAGATATTTTGATATTTTGCTGAGTCAACATGAAGAAATAGAACGATAAGAATGTGATTATTTGCCTTATTTGATTATATAAGAGATAATCATTATTTATTAACTTAAATTATTTGATTGTACTGAACATTTACGAGAAGGCTCCCTTACAAAGACCATCACTAATATATTTAACTTTTACAGGAACTTAGAAATCATCACATTATAAAATATTTTTATAATCTTAAACTTTCAAATTATTTAAATGGACGAAATACGACATAGAAAAGTAAGTAATATTTTTTTATTATTTAATATAACCTCAAATAATTTACTTGTTTTTACTTTTTTAGAGTATAAAAAATGATAGAATGGCAAAAAATAACGTGCAGTATAGAAGCTTGCAATCCAATAAAGCGCAGAAGAAATTTTATATTTTCTCATTCATCGTTTTGTTTGGCTGTTTTTATGGTAATTAAAATTTTTTTTTTAATCTCATTTACTAACTAACCTTAACTTGTAAATTCTACTTATACATTTTTCTAGAATAATTTAAGTTTATATTTTATAGAGTTTTTTTTTTTTTTTTTAATAATATTAACCCAATTGCCTTAGAAACAAACTCAAAACAAAGATCATATCTTCAGTATATTTATTGAAATAATCATTAGGATAAATATTTTTGAATATCTAACTGGGAAACTTGGAATGATTTTATTTGTTTAAATTTAAAAAAAAATAAATCCCAGGCCTGTTGTTTCATGGATAACTAACTAGCTGCAATAAGATATATATACTGGTACATATATACTGTATGTATTAAGAACCAAGTTTTTAACTTCATTTTTCGAAATTTTACAGCACGTTCATTTCTTTTGTAACTTTTCTATTGAGCTGCTTTGAATGGAGTTATAATACTTTGCTTTTTAAACACTTTCTACTGAAATAAAATGCACTTTCCTTAATGTAAAGCAATAGAGTTAGAACAATATAAAGTAAATTGTTTTTTTTTAACCGAGTTAGAACGATATATATATTTAACAAGCTAGTTAAATAATCATGAAACATCGACCATAAAATCTTTATCAACCCAAAAATCTTGGGTAATATTACAAAAAACACATGTTCTATATTAATATTCAATATTGTCTATTCGAGCTTAAAAATGGGATTTTTTAGCTAGAATAGACAAATTGGAATTATTTTTGAAAATTTTTGTTGCTCCAATTCCAATTTATTAAATAATTATTTTAATAATTATAGGCCTAATAATCTAATATTTTTCAGAAGACGTTGGTATCATCCCATTTGAGTAGGCAGTGAAAAATTGTCATTGCAATTTGAATCATTTCTTATTTAAAACATATTTTCGTCTGGGTCACCTCTTTAGGAAATTTTTAACTGTTTGATTGGCTTAATTGAATCGACCAAGCCTGGGGCATTCATTTTGGTAATGTTGCATTAACTCATAATGCTATTAAAACAATATCATCTTCAGCAACAGTTTGATAGAGTGTAGCTCCAAATCTGGAGTCGACGTCTGCTCACCAGGACTGGTCGGCAGAATAGATCCACAAAAATGGGAAATCCTTTGGTTTAATTACCCAAGGATCTCCCATTTTTGCGGATCTATTTTGCCGACCAGTCCAGAGGAGCAGACGTCGACTCCAGATTAGGAGCTACAATCTATCACCGTTGCTGAGGATATTGTTTTAATAGCATTATAAGTTTGATGCACCATTATCAAAAAGAGTGCCCCAGGGTCGATTCAATTAAGAAGTCCGAGATCCTTAACTATACTTCATTCAATTAGATTTTATAGATTCAATTGTTTAGGCGGAAAATCCCAAAGGATGTAGTTAAAATTTAAAATCTACTATCTAAACCAAAGGGATCCTTGCCAAATACGTCTTTTGAGAAATATTGAATATAGCAAATTTAATTAAGTACTACTATTACTATTTCACCTTCGATAGATAAAATTTACATAATTACTTTTAGATGTATCAAGCGGATGGGCAGGGTTACTTATTATCTAATACTTTTTTTTTTTTAATATCGTCTTAATAAGAGCATATTTATATTTTAACAAAAGCAATACAGTAATGTCCTTCAATAAATAAAAAATTATTTAAATAGAATCATTAATATAATTTAATCATATCAAATATAAATAAAAAAAGAACCCCAAGGTTTTTTTTTAATTTTGTTTACAGTTAAATTAAATTTTTTCATTATCTAGTTTTCAATTTTTTTAGGGAATAATGAAAATCAATTCATTTTTAAATGAAAATTAAAACTTTTCTTTTTGTTTACAGGTTTTATTTATAGCGGATTAAATACCGGAACTTATAAACATGTTAAGGGTATTTTGGACCAGGCTGGCCTCGCTTTGGGCCTTCAGAAGAATTTCCACGCTGTTATCATTGATGCTGGAAGTACTGGTTCCAGAGTACTTGCTTTTACATTCCACAAATCTCTTGGTATTTAAATATTTTAATTAATTTTTACTTAATAATATTCTTTAAATTTAGGTTTTAATTCATTTAGCATGAGTTAAGTAAAAATATATTGAACCTTTGTTCAAAATGTTTAACTTTAAACCCACACCGCAATCCTTAAATTTAATTGAAAATATATACTGTATATATATATATAGACTATATATAATATGTCCGTTTGTATATATAATATCTCCTCCCCGTCCAAACTAGTATTTGAAACGAAATTTAATATATTCACAGATGATTTTATAAATCGAGAGAGTAATTCCAAAATTTCTATAGAGGAAATAAAAAAGCTGGCTGAACAAGTAAAAATTAAAAAAGCCTTTCTTTACTCTCCTAAAAATTAAATTTATTGCAAATTTTTCTGTAACTACATCACCCTTTCTGCAAGTATAATTTTTTTCAGAGAGATTTTCATAAAAATATCCCATTCCTGACCAAAATATTTGTCCCTGATAATTTTTATCTTTATGGCAACTCCTCAGAAAGACTAGGAACTATATAGTCACAGAAATATTTTCAATAAAGTGAATTCGTAAGAGTTCAAAGAAAGGCAGGTAATTTTTCCGAATTCATTACCTCATATACAGAATAAGATAATGCATTTTTTTCAAGTACTCAACCAATTGACCTAATAAATAAGAAGAGAAATGACTGATAGTCCAGTCAAAATAGACTAAATTATGATTCCAGTTTGCATTAATTCCCAACAAGCTGGATTTTTGTGCAGGTCTTGAATACGTCATTACAAATGATATGTCAAAAGTCCCCATCGATCCCGCTTGTGCGTTGTTTTTTATTCGAGGTCAAAGGTCACAAATTTGCGTTTTTTGCGTATATCTCTGAAACAACGAGAGCTATCGAAAAATGGTTTAGACAAAGTTTGTAGATCGTAAAATTGTCTACAAAAAATATCTCAACACTTTTTCTTCTACAAAGCATCGCTTTCGAGATATCGTGACTTTAGAGCGCAGAAAAGTCGTACTTTCGACTATATGCACACATTTCCGCACCACCTCTGAGGTAGTGTATACGGCGCTTTTTTTTTAACGTGGTTTCCCCAGTAGGAATACTCCACAATATATTTTGATCGAGGGAATGTAATGGGACACTATTTTATTGATGAAATTTTTTTTTTTATTTAAATTTAATGAAAATTTTAACAGCAAGAAAATTACATCATCATTCAACATCAAATTCTTCATAGTCACTCGTTTCTTCTTCATCACTGTCTTCTTCCTCTTCTTGCTCGATTTGTGTAGACTGCTCCAAGAAGAGAGATATATCAGTTATATCCTCATCAATTTCGAAACAATCTTCATCTGTTGTATTTGATTCAATGTTGGTGCAAGATTGGCCTTGACAATTGGTACATACCGATGAACAATACAATCCAACTTTTCTGCACCCGCAATTGTTTGTGCAGCCTTTTTTGCAATTACAAAAAATTGTATTGAGTAATTTTTCTGGAGCAGGTGGCAGTAAAGTCTGGATTGGCTCCAAACTATTATTCATCAATTTCCAGCCCCAATCTTCAGGATTTAGATCATTGCCTAGCCACACTTGCACTTGGTAGAACACACGAAACAAGTGTTGATTAGCAGAAGCAGATGTTGGAGGGAGACAAGATAACTGCACTCTCTTATTGTTTTTTGTATTTTTCACAAAACTCAAATATCTATACTTGTCTATCGATTCCATTTTTTTTGGAGCTCCATACATAGCAAGGAGAACACGAATTCCATTGGTGAGGATAACATCTGCTGACGAGTTAATATTTGTAAATACTTTTGCGTTATCAATCAAGTCTTCACGTTTTTCAAACAATTTGAATACTGTATTTTTGCCTCTTTTGAAAATTGCTGATGTCGTATCGCAGCCAGTTATCGCATGAAGGAATAATATATGAGGCGACATTAAATAAAAAAAAAATTTCATCAATAAAATAGTGTCCCATTACATTCCCTCGATCAAAATATATTGTGGAGTATTCCTACTGGGGAAACCACGTTAAAAAAAAGCGCCGTGTACACTACCTCAGAGGTGGTGCGGAAATGTGTGCATATAGTCGAAAGTACGACTTTTCTGCGCTCTAAAGTCACGATATCTCGAAAGCGATGCTTTGTAGAAGAAAAAGTGTTGAGATATTTTTTGTAGACAATTTTACGATCTACAAACTTTGTCTAAACCATTTTTCGATAGCTCTCGTTGTTTCAGAGATATACGCAAAAAACGCAAATTTGTGACCTTTGACCTCGAATAAAAAACAACGCACAAGCGGGATCGATGGGGACTTTTGACATATCATTTGTAATGACGTATTCAAGACCTGCACAAAAATCCAGCTTGTTGGGAATTAATGCAAACTGGAATGTCTATTTTGACTGGACTATGATCTACAATAAGATTTTGTTATCATTTCACGCTACCTAACATTTTTTGTCTGGAATTTCATTGCCTGAGTTTATTCCGGTCCTCTAAATGGATGTCTCGCAAAATAATACGATTTTTAAAAAAGATATTTTAAAAATAGTAACATTTGGTTATCAAAATAAAATTATTATTTTAATACAATCTCTTTCAAGTACACTTATCAAGGTTTTTATTGATTATCTTCTAGTACTATTTGAATAATATTTCATCATTCAAAGTCTTTGCAATGTTTTATTTGTTTGGAGTGAGACCTTTTTTTAGCTAATATGGATTTTTACTTTTTTATTACTATTAGCCTTTTCTTTTTCTTCTTCTTTTTTACTCGCCTGATTATTCTCGCGGTTCGGGGTCGGCGGTCCTATTAACCTTTTAAATTTAAGAATTGCGGTGTGGGTTTCAAGTGAAACATTTTGAACTAAGGTTGTAATGTATTTATGTGAGTTTCACGAGGGTAAAAAAGTAATAACACAAATTTAAATTGTAAAACTCAATATATTTCGGGTTGTTAACCCGACTCGGGTATATTAGGTATTACAATTTAAATTTGTGTTATTTCCGCATCCTAGGAATAATTTCCTTAAGAGATCCCCCCCCCCCCCCCCTATGTGCGAATAAGTGAGACTATCAAGGCTGATGTATTAATATATTAATTTTGTATTTCGTCCAACGATAATTTTTTAAAGCAACATTAAAGAAAACAATTTAAAAAATAAATATAGCAAGATTATCATTTATCCAAGGTTAATTATGTATATTATCGAATATCAATCTAGGAAATCATTTGAGAAATGATTTATTTATTTTAATCATTCAAAAAAAGTAATTGGTCTTTAGCCATTTTCTAATCATACTTATCGATAGACATAAGTTACTACTGAAATAATCAATTTTTTGTTTTAGATAATAGTTTAAAATTGGATAAAGAATTATTCGCACAAGTCAAACCCGGATTATCATCTTTCGCTGAAAATCCAGAAAAGGTGAATTTGATTATTTATTTATTAAAGCTTTTGTGGTTTGAAATATTATTATTAGAAGAATTTTTAATTATAGACCACATTTTTGTATTAAATATTTATTGAAAATATATAAATACTGTATAACGTTTCGACTGCTTATTCTGCAGCCGTTATCAAGTGCACAGTAAACGTTATACAGTATTTATATATTTTTAATAAATATTTAATACAAAAATGTGGTCTATAATTAAAAATTCTCCTAATAATTGATTATTTATTAATAATAATTGATAATCAAATTGAAAATATATTTTAATTTGTAATTTTTTAGGCTGCCGAAAAAATAAATCAACTTTTAGAATTGGCAAAAGTTGAAATCCCAGAATCCAAATGGAAAGAAACGCCCTTGAGCTTAAAAGCCACAGCTGGTCTTCGGTTATTACCAGAAAAAAAAGCTCAAGCTCTTCTTGATGAGGTATATTTTTTTAATTATCCCCTCACAAGAGGGGAAAAATTGGCTTGAATTAACATACGTTTTATTTAATTTCAATTAAACCTGCAAATGTCATATCACACCTTGTCATTTAATGAGTTATTTATGTTGGTAGATTAGATATTAACTACCCGTGTTCGTCACTTAAATTAATTTCTTCTTTTGTGATGAAAAAAATACACAAAAAATAATTTCTTTTTGTTTAGAGGTAATTGTTCTTGAGCTTCTCAGGCAGCTCTTGGTACGAGCTTCTGCTTTTAACCAAAGTCCAGGAATTTTTCGGTTGGAGGGGGAATCTGTTGTGACTTGTTGCACAGCACACAACTTTCTCTTCATCATCATAAGTTTTCTGCTTTTTTCGCAGGTCTTTTAGTGGCGATTCTTCCTTCTCCATTCACCCCTTTCCTGACCTAATCTTTCCATCCCTTCGTATCCATCTTCCTCCTTCAATTCATCGATAATTTTTTTCATTCTTCTCCCTATTTTACACTGTCCTACCATTCCTTCCAGTATATCTTTCTACATCTACATGGCCAATCCATTTCCTTTTCCTCAGAACAGGGCCGGATCTAGGGGGGGGGGGGGGCAGTGGGTGCACGTGCCCCGGGCGGCAGATATCAGGGGGCGGCAAATTTTGCGTCTCTAAAAAAAAGGTAAAATATTTTTTCAGACGGGAAAATTTGGTTCCGCGAAAAAAAAATTTTCGCAGAGAAATTTTAAGGAGGGCCCCCCCCTAAAAAATCTCCTAGTTCCGGCCCTGCCTCAGAATAATGTTTTTAAGTAGATTTCTTTCCTCTCCTACTCTCCTTAATACCTCTTGATTCCTCACCTTGTCCGACCACTTGATATCCAACATCCTTCTCCAAATCCAAACTTCAAAAGCCTCGATCCTTTCCTTATCTCTCTTCAACAATGTCCACGCCTCACAGCCATACATAAGCACACTCCAAACGAAACACTTGACCAATCTTATCCTCAAACCTAAATCTATTTTACTTGTTTAAATGCCTCCTTTGCCATAGCAATCCTTATCTTGATCTCTTTCGCTTTTCCAACCTTCTCTTACTTTCGGCAAAGTAAAGATGCATTCTGTACTTGTTTACCAGAATATATATACAAATCAAATTTTTAAGTATTAATTTTTAAAATTTTATATTAAAAAAATAGATTTAATTTCCAAGAAAAATATTTTTCCCAAATCTCTGGGGGAGAGCTAATTACCCCCCCTTTACCCCCTCCCCCTTGTATTCGCCCTTGTAAAAAATATTGCATGAATTTTAAACTAAATTTTAATGTTTTTTTTTTTTCTGATTTTAGGTGGATAAATTATTCAGAAATTCGCCATTTTTAACAAATGAAAATTCTGTTTCCATTATGGATGGAGTTGATGAAGGATTATTTTCCTGGTTTACTGTTAATTTTTTATTAGGTATGATTATAATAAATAATTCATTAAATATCTATCTTATTAACTATAAAACAAACTATATAATATATTAATTTAATTATAAGGACCGTCGGCCAAAAAATAAATACTTTTGCGTATTATCCGTTTATTTGTAAATATTACAAATCGTTACTTTCTCCCATCCAATGTCATATTGGATGGGAGAAAGTAACGATTTGCTAAACATATGTTGATTGTACTGAAGATGATTCCATATCACTCGTCACTCGGGTCGGAATATTTACAAATAAACGGATAATACGCAGAAGTATTTATTTTTTGGCCGACGGTCCTTATAATTAAATTGATCATCCTTACGGTATTAATCACATATTTGACCGAATATTTAATTTAATTATTCATATTTTTTTCAAAAAAAATCTTTTTTTATTAATTTGCGTTTGGGAGTTATGTAAATATGTATATTCGGGATAAGACTTGAAATTTTAAAAACTGCTCAGTCTATTTCGCGTGCTTAATGTTTGCCGTCCACGTCTACATTACATTTAAGCACCTAACGAAAAATTTTGTCATGTTGTTCAATGTAATATAAATTTTAATTTATTAAATACTTTAAAAGTATTTACCTTTACTGTTAAAATTTTTATGATAATTTGATTAAAAAATTGTTTAGATTAGATATAATGAATGGATTAATTCGGTTAAAAAGTGATGCAATCAATAATCGTTTTTAAGTCTTCAGAATCTAACTATTTAATTTCCTTTACGAAAAATTTCCTCATTTCACTTTCTCTTATCTACATGTATATGGGTCATTCCATGCCAAATCGAAAAATTTTTTTCCTGATCCCCGCGAATTTCTTTTTTCTATCCCATTTTTGAGAATTTTTTCAAATTTTTTTACCCAACTAAAAAAAAAATTATGGATTTTTGAAAAAAAACTGCTCTTTTTCCTCAAATAACTAACTTATTTTAAAATTGATATTTCGGAATCCCGCAAAGCTATAAAACTTTTGTTTTTTAATGTAGTTTTCAGAAAAAAATACCAAAATTATTTCAGAAGCCTGGATATATGAAATATTTCAGTTTTTTTGAAAAAACCATAATTTTAGTCCGACCATTTTTTTTTTAACTCAAAAAAAAAATTCAACTAATTCTACATTTATCCCCGCTAATTTGAAGTTGTCCCGATCGATTCTAATTTTTTTTTTTTGTTATAAAAAATTTTTTTTTGAAATTTGGTTTATTTTACGTAACTTTTTTATGAAATTTTTTCAGCTTTCTCGTGAAACTTGAGAAGTTGAAAAATGATATTTTATTCGAAAATTTTAAGTCATCATGTTACTAAAAATTGTTTGTTTTTTTTTTTGTTTAGTAAAGTACGAGACTGAAAAAAAAAACAATTTTTCTGAAAACTACATTAAAAAACGAAGTTTTTATAGCCTTGCGGGGTTCCGAAATATCAATTTTAAAATAAGTTATAGTTATTTGAAAAAAAAGAGCAGTTTTTTCAAAAATCTATAACTTTTCTTTGGTTGGGTAAAAAAATTTGAAAAAATTCTCAAAAATGTCTTTTAAGGGGTAAAAAAAAGATAGGAAATTTTCAGCGAAATCCGCGGGGATCAGGAAAAAAATTTGTCGGTTTGGCATGGAATGACCCAAATGACCCATATGTTTATATATATAATTAATATTCGATATTGAGGTCCCCTGAATACAAAAAAGTGGTTTTCGTGACATGGTCTGCCTGTGTAGTTGTGTGTGTGTCTGTCCGTGTGTCCTGATGAAGGCCAGAAGAATCGACCGAAACGTCGACGTTATATTTCAATAAAACAAAAAAAAAAAAAAATAAATAAACGTTTTCTTTATTTTGCTTTGGCTCTCTTATCTCTTCATTATAAATTATACATTCATTCACTACTCCTTGCAATATATTGTATTTATTTTATTTTTTTACCACAAAAAATGACTATAGTGGGTCTAAAACTAATATGAATTATATATAATTTTATATGCGGCCTGCGGAGTTATGATACATTTCCAAAGTGGTCCGCAAGATCATTTGGGTTCACGGTGGTTCGGTTAAAACCAGGGTGGTTAAAACCGGTTTTAGATGTCCTGGTTTTAATCCAATTTTGACCAGTGGTTTTTATTGAAATAAATAAATTTCATATAGTATCCTTATATTTCTGTGAAATTACATAATTACATAAAACATAAATTTTATATTTACAGGAATTTCGGACCAATAGTTTCAATTAAAACTTTCTCTTACATTGGTAATTGAAAGTTGTGTTCTGTGCTTGTTACACCAGATTTTTTGTGTCTGGATATATATTGTTTTTTTATTTAATTTAAGGCCTTTTTCGGCATCGGAGGCCATTTAGACCCCGTCCCTATTTATTTCAATTGATTGCTATCCAATACAATTTAAATTAATTTTGTGGCTAAAACCAATTTTGGACGGTTTTGACCACTTTTGACCGGGGCCCTGGTCAAAATCTAAAAAAGTGTTTTGTTTTTTTTAACCACCCTGCTTTTAATCTGATGATTTTTCGAAAATAATGCGAGAAACTCAATTTAAATTTATGCGAGATATGGATTCTAGCAATCTGATCGTTCTTAAATTTTTCAGATCGACTTTCTGGTGATGAAATAAACACTGTTGCGGCTCTGGATCTCGGAGGAGGATCAACTCAAATAACATTTGCCCCCGATCCAACAACTCTTAACCAATACGATTCCCAATATTTACATGACGTTTCAGCATTCCATCATAAGTTACAAATTTACACTAACAGGTATATAAAATAATTATTATAAATATTGTGAAAAATCTCTAATCTTTAATTTTTTTTTTAAAGTTATTTAGGGCTTGGATTAATGGCGGCAAGAAAAGAAATTTTATCTCATGGAAATGAAGCGAATTCAATTATTTTAAGAAGTGAATGCATTAATCCTATCATTAATACTAAATGGAAATATGATAATAAAGAATATACAGTAATGTAAGTAATTTAATTTTTAATTATTTTTTTTTTTAATCCAAGAGCTCACTTTCGACTTTATTTTCACTCTTATTTCTTTGTTCAATATAGAACAAAGATTAAATTCAGTCATAGATAGAAGTCATAGATACCTATGACGACGCCTAGCAATGAGTAAAACTAATTTTTCTATTCCAATCAATTCTAGTCACTTGACTCAAACACAAAGAATTTTAATTAATGAATCAGTTGTTTCGAAAAGGGCACAAGTCGCTATTTTTACCAAATTGCGTTTATTGCTTTTTCGATTCTAAAAACGACGTTACGTTCTAGTGAAAACTGCATGAGTCGCATTACGGTTAATGCAAAAAAAAATAAGTATTAAATATGTAGTATTTTGAAAAGGTCACGAATGCCCTGTTCAAAACAGTTCCTGAAAAATTTTCAAAAATTGACTTATGCCCTTTTCGAAACAACTGATTCAATTATTCTTCTAGCGATAATATTCACAACTTAACGAAAATACTGGAACATGTCCTAGCTGCACTGACACAACTGTGCAAGCGGTTTGGCAGTGGTAAAGCTTGGACCACTTCTATCTTATATGCAAATATTTTTAAATCAAGTTTGAGAATTCTAAAACGATGTTCTGGCCAGTTGAGGAGAGCGATAAAAGTTCACGCAACGTTCAGTGCATTTGTGACTTCTTCCCGAAGTTTCCTGGAATCTTTCATTCGGTTCTGAACCATGAAGTGACTCTCTCTACTTCTGTAGCTATTTCAACTTCAAAAATAAATTATATATAGAAGAAATTTTCAATAGACTTAAATTCTTCCTCTGGAGCATTCGGGGAATGAACACTGCTTGTTTTTGAATTTAAAGTGAACAAGTTATGACTATTTCAGACTCTCAGCTTGGCAAACAAAAAGTCTCCGGTGATACCGAATCTATTTATTGCTGCTCCTGCCCATAATTATCCATCTATATATCTCACAGTCACTACACCGAACAGATTTACATCATTATTTTTTTTAATTCATGAATCAAAAAAAATAATGAGACCCAACGATGAAATAATTTGATTTTTTTTTTTTAGGGGTCCAGAAAAACCTGAATATCAAACTGTTAAACAATTGGTCAATACAGCTGGAGAGAAGAAACCTGTGGTACGATTTGAAGAATGCTTAAAGATTATCAAAACATATGTCAATTCAAAGGTTGATAAACCGAAAGAATTAAATAATAAAGAAATCAATGCATTCTCATATTATTTTGATAGAGCTGCAGAATCTGGACTTATTGGTAAATAATAAATATACTAAAAAAATCAAAAAAAAAGAGCTTTATAAAATTATTTTTTTAATTTCATTTT
>JAKCPI010024782.1:0-16493 GCA_023213315.1 Euborellia annulipes
AAATATTTATTTCATAATTCAACATGCAATAAGAATTAATGAATGATATTAACTTTAATCAGCATTCCATCTTAGTCAACTAGGCTAATACAAAAAAAAGAAAAATTTTATCAAGAATAAAGAAGAATTCTCCTCATTGCTCTCTTATAAACAACCAAGGAGCATCAGAACACGTAGATTATTATAATTTATCACGAATGTGTTTATTAAACTTTTTTATTTTAAAATTTTTTGAGAGTTTTTATTATTGACCACCATTTTTTATTATATATTTTTTAATAATAAATATATAAAATACCATACTACATTTCAACTTTTTATTCTACAACACTTATACAGCGCTCTGCTCTTACTCAAATTAAATGAAAATAAATTATTATAATTTATTCACCGATTTTAATGGAAAGAAGGAAGAATGGTGCACTGGTGCCATTAAGTAAGCAACTCATTACTTCTGTTGTTCTTCGAATCCAAAGTTTGAGCATCGACATAAATGTTAATCATATAGGCTGAGTCAAAATAATTTAATAAATTTGTGTATGTTTATTTGTTGGTGGGCCAAACGTTGACCCCGAAAATGGAGCCCAGAATCTCCGGTCATCGGTGTGCTTCCCTTTGCACCAGGCCACCTGACGTTTGGCCCAACTTTCATATTTATAGAATTTTTAATATTTAACAAGTCAAAATAAAACCTTATGTTATGTAGAAAATCCACCAAGCGACTGCTTTTCACTTTATTGGCAAATATTTCGGATTGCCTAAACTCATTCCATCCTCAGTGTTTCAAATTATATAATTGTGGAGCGTGTTTCAAAAACATGACATGAGAACATAAACGGAGAGGATAACGTTTTGATGAGCAAGTCACTGAGGGAAAAATTTATCTTATATATTTGATACAATTAGTTATATTTATTTTAAAACAATTTCCCCACAGTGACCTGCTCGACGTGTGCAGCTTCTAATAGTCTCACATCAAAAGACAGTGTTCTTACACAGCAAAATAAGAAGAAAAAATTTCCTACACCAAACTTTGATTCTTGCAACGAAATTAATTGAAGTCGCTAAGTCAAGAACTCTTGGATTGAACTCACCTATAAATGCAAATTAATAAGTAAAATAATTTTGTAATTTATAAGTTTAAATGAGTTGAAAGAGAAAAATATCCAAGTCTTGAACCACGTCCTCTCCTGGGGCCTTGTTACTCCCCACAAACCCCCTCTATTGGTGCCCTTACCTTGACGTGGTGAGGGGGCTTAATGCCTGCCGCGCCAGGGCGACGAGCGGCGAGCAGAACAAAAATGGGCACTCTCAAGCCAAAGAACAGCATACGCCGAGGGCTGCGTGACTAAGGGGTAGTATGCGAACTCTGGATACCAGTCGAACTCTAGTTTCAATTAGCCTTCTTATGGCATGCGGAGCTCTGCTGCAAGTCTTGAACCATGTCCATTCAAGAGGCTATATTACTCCCCACAAAGATTGTTCATAAGGAAATCCCAAATTAATGAAAATTAAAAGGAAGAAAAGAATATTTTATCCGCGCCTCGCTGTTTTTTGTGTTGATATTCAAGAGAAAGGCATACCGTCGAACGGACGTCAGCGAATTATATACAGATTTAGATAAAGATTTTGAATAGAGTAATTTTATAATTTATTGAGTAGTTACATATCTTTATTTTTAGCCTCTCCAATTAGATCACACTTAAAAGGTGAGATATCTCATTCAATCATAATCATTAATCAAAAACGTTGATTTTTACAAATTCTCTTTTGAAAAAAAAAAAAATTTATAATGATGAAATTTTTCAAGAAAATTATTTGAGATTTGGTATTTATTATTTTACTAATAAAATATATGAATTAGAGAAGTAGTAAATAATGAAGAGTGATTGATTAATGAATAAAATGATAAAGAAATAAAATATTAAAAAGTGCAATGTTGATTTTTACATAAACATTCTAGTTAACCCTTCTATATCTCAAAACAAGGGAAACTGGACTTACGCCACTTGTGCTTTAACGGGCTCATATAAAGCAGGGCGATGCCCTCGGGCTTGGCGTTGTTGGTAGCCCACTTGCCTTGTATACCAAGGGTCGAGGGTTCGGATCCTAGGCAGTCCGGTGATTTTATTTGAGCCATTTTAATACCAAATGACTTAATTAAGAATGCCTGGACCCCAATATATATATTTTCATAATAACGGTTATCTTATAAAGTCTTATATGGCCTGAGAAGACTGTGTGAATGTGAAGTGTGAATAGGAAAAAAGTGTGTGTGTTTTTGGGGGAAGGGGGGAGGGTTTGTATCTTCGGCCGCATGCCCTAGAGCAGTACTGGCGAATCTATGACCCTCTGGTCAAGCACAGAACTACGCACAGGATCGTTATTTAAGGGCGTTTGCGAGGAGCATTTCTCCCCTGTACAGTGAATCCAAATTATTCGTATCTTTTATACCATCCCCTTTCCAAGTTGCGCCACCGACTTAGTGGCTAGTATTAAAAAAAATAATGAATAAAATTTGACCCACTTCTCAAAAAGGTCCACCATCACTTTTCTAGAGATTATTTTTTTCTTTCTATTGAGAGCGTTTAATCCTCAAACCCCTAACCCCAAGTTGCGCCACAGACCTGAAATAATTTTTTTTTAATCTTACACGGACGAGGAAAAATCAATTAATTGATTAAATTTGAGTAAATAATTAAACTAATGGAAGAATTAAATATTAATTTTTTGGTCATCAATCAATTACTTCAATTGAAAGGTTATCAATTTCAACTATAATATAGTAACAAATTTCACTCAGGATCTCACATGTTGGATGGCGACCACGAGTTACCCGAGTTAAAGTTACCACTTCTTTTCCTCTTTTAAGTCAGTTTATATTTTCTCTCCAACTCTGAAATCCGGACTAGTGGCTAAAAGAAGAAGTATGTTAATTAATCAAATCACTTTAAAAAAACATAATTATTAATTAATAATTATTTATGTTTGTTGCATTTTTACTTTCTTATACCTCTATATATATATGTTAATATAAAGAGAGAGAAAATATTGGATTCATGTCAAAAATTCGATGTCGAGATTTTGATGGATATACACGTTTTGAGGTCCCCTGCATCCAAAAAAGTGGTTTTCGCAACATGGTCTGTCTGTCTGTGAACAAAATATCTCAAGAACGAAAAGAGCAAGGAGGTTGAAATTTTATACAAAATATAAATATTTTCCCATACTTATAAAATTTTATATCTTGAATCTAATATATCGGCGGAAACTAAATATATGTCGACACAAAAAAATCTGGTGGGACAGGCACAGAACACAACTTTCGATTATCGAAGGTAAGAGAAAGTTGTGTGCTTTGCGACAGTCACACCAGTTTTTTTTTTTTTGCATATTTACGGTTTAAATTTAACCTTGAAATTATAATTTTTGTATTAATTTTCTAATGGAAAAAATTAGCATATAAGTTTCAGAGTATTATTAATAAAAATAAAAGAAAAAATTTTAAATACCCCTTCTTTCTTGAAACAAAAATCGTTGCTAATTAAAAAAATAAATAAATAAAAGAAGAAATATTATGTAATTAAGGTAATCAACTTTTTATAAGTGAAAGTAAGAAATAATATCCAAAAAACATAGAAGAAATAATTTTTAAAATCAAAGTTTGAAAAAAAACTTTTTTCAAGTAATTTAAAAAATCAAAATTCCCTCCAAATTCGCTCTCCCTGTCCAATTGAAAATTTTGAATTCCTCTTCCTAATTTGGATGAGTAATCGTGCATTTCATGTTAAATATTTAAAAAAAAAAAAGGGTCATATAAAGGATCAATAGACCTTGATCGATCGTTAAGATAGGTTACTTTTTCTAGAAGAATCCAAAGGGCAAATTAGGGCCTAGGGACAATACACAAAAGTCAAACAAAAAGTTTGCCAAAACACGTCACATTTACGACCCTTTTGTTCGGAGATCCCTCTTGAGATATTTTGATATTTTGCTGAGTCAACATGAAGAAATAGAACGATAAGAATGTGATTATTTGCCTTATTTGATTATATAAGAGATAATCATTATTTATTAACTTAAATTATTTATTTGATTGTACTGAACATTTACGAGAAGGCTCCCTTACAAAGACCATCACTAATATATTTAACTTTTACAGGAACTTAGAAATCATCACATTATAAAATATTTTTATAATCTTAAACTTTCAAATTATTTAAATGGACGAAATACGACATAGAAAAGTAAGTAATATTTTTTAATTATTTAATATAACCTCAAATAATTTACTTGTTTTTACTTTTTTAGAGTATAAAAAATGATAGAATGGCAAAAAATAACGTGCAGTATAGAAGCTTGCAATCCAATAAAGCGCAGAAGAAATTTTATATTTTCTCATTCATCGTTTTGTTTGGCTGTTTTTATGGTAATTAAAATTTTTTTTTTAATCTCATTTACTAACTAACCTTAACTTGTAAATTCTACTTATACATTTTTCTAGAATAATTTAAGTTTATATTTTATAGAAAGTTTTTTTTTTTTTTTTTTTAATAATATTAACCCAATTGCCTTAGAAACAAACTCAAAACAAAGATCATATCTTCACTATATTTATTGAAATAATCATTAGGATAAATATTTTTGAATATCTAACTGGGAAACTTGGAATGATTTTATTTGTTTAAATTTAAAAAAAAATAAATCCCAGGCCTGTTGTTTCATGGATAACTAACTAGCTGCAATAAGATATATATACTGGTACATATATACTGTATGTATTAAGAACCAAGTTAAAACTTCATTTTTCGAAATTTTACAGCACGTTCATTTCTTTTTAACTTTTCTATTGAGCTGCTTTGAATGGAGTTATAATACTTTGCTTTTTAAACACTTTCTACTGAAATAAAATGCACTTTCCTTAATGTAAAGCAATAGGAGTTAGAACAATATAAAGTAAATTGTTTTTTTTTTTTTAACGGAGTTAGAACGATATATATATATATATATATATATATATATTTAACAAGCTAGTTAAATAATCATGAAACATCGACCATAAAATCTTTATCAACCCAAAAATCTTGGGTAATATTACAAAAAACACATGTTCTATATTAATATTCAATATTGTCTATTCGAGCTTAAAAATGGGATTTTTAGCTAGAATAGACAAATTGGAATTATTTTTGAAAATTTTTGTTGCTCCAATTCCAATTTATTAAATAATTATTTTAATAATTATAATAATCTAATATTTTTCAGAAGACGTTGGTATCATCCCGTTTGAGTAGGCAGTGAAAAATTGTCATTGCAATTTGAATCATTTCTTATTTAAAACATATTTTCGTCTGGGTCACCTCTTTAGGAAATTTTTAACTGTTTGATTGGCTTAATTGAATCGACCAAGCCTGGGGCATTCATTTTGGTAATGTTGCATTAACTCATAATGCTATTAAAACAATATCATCTTAGCAACAGTTTGATAGAGTGTAGCTCCAAATCTGGAGTCGACGTCTGCTCACCAGGACTGGTCGGCAGAATAGATCCACAAAAATGGGAAATCCTTAGGTTTAATTGCCCAAGGATCTCCCATTTTTGTGGATCTATTTTTCCGACCAGGGGAGCAGACGTCGACTCCAGGCTACAACCTATCACTAGGGTGGCTCTTATTTTTCGAAGTTGGAAATTTATTCGCGCTACCCCTAGTTTGGTGCCATTGCCAAAAAAAAATAACCTGTGTAAAATTTCAGCTCAATCGGATAAGGGGAAAGGGTGCCCCAAAGGGCCCTGAAAATCGAAAAAAAATCAGAAAAAATTCATTTTTATTTATTTATCTTGTTAAATATAAATTATATACAAAAAAGTGTTATATAAAAGTTGTAGATCTATAAAAAATGCACATAATAACATCAATCAGTTTTTTATGTACGGCTAACGGTTTCAGAGAAAACCGCGAAAATCCATTTTTACTTTCTCTTACCTATACATGTAATATATATAGAGAGAGAGAAAATATTTGGTTTCATGTAATAAATTTGATGTCGAGATTTTGATGGATATACACGTTTTGAAATCCCCTGAGTACAAAAAAATGGTTTATGCAACATGGTCTACCTCGGTGGGGGTGGGGTGGGAGTGGGGGTGGGGGTGTTTTGTGAACAAAATATCTCATGAACGAAAAGAGCTAGGAGGTTGAAATTTTATATTTAATTAAAGTACCCCCTGGCACGTGACACGAAGCTTTAGAACAAAATCGGCCAAGAAGTACTAGTACTTTGCTGATGTACTTTTTCAGTTTCTTTTATTTTCGATTTTCTCAAAATTCGTTCTAACGATTTTGATTAAAATTCATAAATCAATTATTTTTTTAGATGATCTTTGAAATGTATATTCTCATTTTGCCCTTGAAATATTTTGAAGCACACTTTACTCTTGTACTTCATAGAAAGATAGGATCAATGGTTCTCATGATAACAAAATATAAATATTTTTCTATATTTATAAATTTTAAATTTTTCAATTCAACATATACTTTAGTGTCCAAAACTATGGTACATGTATGTTGACACGTAAAATCTGGTGTGATAAGCACAGTATAGAAAAATATTTATATTTTGTTATCATGAGAACCATTGATTCTATCTTTATATGAAGTACAAGAGTAATGTGTTCTTCAAAATATTTCAAGGGCAAAATGAGAATATACATTTCAAAGATCATCTAAAAAATAATTGATTTATGAATTTTAATCAAAATCGTTAGAACGAATTTTGAGAAAATCGAAAATAAAAAAACTGAAAAAGTACATCAGTAAAGTACTAGTACTTTTTGGCCGATTTTGTTCTAAAGCTTCGTGTCACATGCCAGGGGAGTACTTTAATTAAATATAAAATTTCAACCTCCTAGCTCTTTTGTTCATGAGATATTTTGTTCACAAAACACACCCACCCCCACCCACTCCCCCACCCCCACCGAGACAGACCATGTTGCATAAACCATTTTTTTGGACTCAGGGGATCTCAAAACGTGTATATCCATCAAAATCTCGACATCAAATTTATTACATGAAACCAAATATTTTCTCTCTCTATATATATCACATGTATAGGTAAGAGAAAGTAAAAATGGATTTTCGCGGTTTTCTCTGAAACCGTTAGCCGTACATAAAAAACTGATAGATGTTATTATGTGCATTTTTTATAGATCTACAACTTTTATATAACACTTTTTTGTATATAATTTATATTTAACAAGATAAATAAATATAATGAATAGTTTCTGATTTTTTTTCGATTTTCAGGGCTCTTGGGGCACCCTTTCCCCTTATCCGATTGAGCTGAAATTTTACACAGGTTATTTTTTTGGCAATGGCACCAAACTGGGGGGTAGCGTCAAAAAAAATCTCAAAAAAATTTTTCCCCAGTAGTAGCTAAGAGCCACCCTAATGCTCCATGCTTGTGCAATTGTTAAAAAAAAAAATACTAGAATTTTATCAAATGCATGGCTCACTCTGAATAAAAAACGCCATATAGCCAAAATAAAAGTTGATCAGATATTAAACTTTGTACAAGGGTTAACCCCCTATATATATATATTTATATATATTTTTCTGATCTTTTATTTTATCACTTTTGATTCAGTTTCTGTGTTATTTAGCCTTTTGGGGCGAAGATATGTAAATTCATTTTTTAGTAAAAACTATTTGGCCGGCCACCCTATTTTTGAAAAGAAATAACATTTATTTTTTATATATTGTGATTTTAGAAAAAAAAAATCTATAATAGAATGGAAAAATATAAATTAAATTATTTTTCACTTAAAGACTTTCCATTGGAGTTCTTGGAAATTAAAATATTAGACTGTTTCTATTTGACACTTTAAAAAAAATATATATATATACTAACGCAATAGTGTCTTGGGTAAATTAAGACTTATTGCAAATTGTTTATAAAGAATCTATAAATTATTTCAAATTCAGAGCTCAAGAGAGGAATAGTAGAGAGATTTAAATTTAAAAACGGCTCAGTTCTCTCTATAAGCTTGAGTCCATGGTCCTCTGCTCTGAGGTAATGAATCAAAAACGCAATTAAATTATTAGATTGGTGTAAATAATTACATTTTATTTGGCAAAAAAATATATAAAATTGTTAGGCTGTTGAAAATTTTAGACAAGAGATTATTTATAAATAATGTGCAATAAGAAAATATTTTGGTCATACACTTGGGTCTATTAGTATATATATAAATATATATGCCAATTTAATTTTGGTAGTTTGGATTCTTTGTAATGTATAGCTTTAACTTACAAAGAGTTTCATATCATCCCTGCGTTTTCTAAAACCGTAACTTTATTAATTAAAAAATAAGATTCTAAATATATTTTAAAACAAAATTTCCAAAATAAAAATTTTTTGCCCAATCAAACACAAACTCATCTCGCAAATTTATTATCTTAAAAGATATACGACTGGTTTATTTACAGTCTGTTTGATCGTTCTTTGAAAAAAATTCCATCTGTTTTCAAACAAAGCTCTATCTAGTTAAAGATTTTTAGAATGTATCAGAAAAAGCAGAGATTACCAATTGAAAGTTATCTTTGAAGAAAACACGAATTCCACAATTAAATTATATATATTTATGATATTCGTGATAACATGATATGCTCAGCAAGTAAAGTATATAGTAAGAGAGACACTAAATTTCTACTTGTGTGAATACGAAGACGGAGTTTAACTTCCCAATTCGCGCAATCACTCTTTCTATTCCCACCAAGTATCTCTTACTAAAATGGGCTATCTAAGATAAAATTTGTTTTGGAAAGTGGCGTATTTATGAATAGAAACCCTTTCCTGGGATATATCTAATATATAAACATATTACCTGAGTTATTTTATTATTTCAACTATATTAGTCTTTTCATACTCATATATATTTGTTCTGCAAGGTTTCCGCGACCGGATGTATGCAAAGATAAGTTTTCTCGGGTTAAGTCGCGTGGGGTGCTGAGATTTACTCGACGTTTCGGCTCTCTTTTGGAGCCATTTTCAAGAGAGAAGGAAGTTAGGAGGTAATGGTGTTTACGGGGTCGCAGTCTTCCTGGTCCCCAGGTCAATTTGGTGGATGACTCAGAGGCGTGGATTGGTCCCTGAGAGCTGGAGGAAGGTATGTTGTGTGTAATTGTGTTCGGTTTAGGTTGACTATGGGGCCTCAATCTGCCTACTCCCCAAGTCGGTGTATTGGTGGATGCCTCAGAGGTCTGGGTTTGTCTCTGAGGAATGGACAGTGGTTGGTTCTGTGTAATCGGGTTTGTTTTTGGTTTGGGTTGACTTTGGGGCCTCAATCTGCCTACTCCCAAGTCGGGGTGTTAGCTCTTGGTTCCCGGGGTCTCAACCTGCCTACTCCCGAGAAAACTTATCTTTGCATATATATATGGGGCATTCCACGCCAACTCGACCACTTTTGAACCCGACCATTTTTGATTTGGCTGAAACTTTGTCATCTTTTTGTACCCTATTGAAAACGTGCCTGATAATTTTTTCAGATTTTTTCGACCAGGCCAAAAAAAGTTATAGCATTTTCAAAAAACATCGATTTTTTTTTTAAATAACCGTAAAACTGTCAAAAATTAACTTATCGGGACGATTTTTTTTTGAAATTTTTGTCTTTAAATGTACTTTTCAGAAATAAATATGACAAAATTTTACAGATTCATCTTGAACGCTTTTTTTTGACATTTTCGGAAAAAAACAAAAATTTCGGGATGAATGACACTTTTTTTTTAATTTTTTTTTTTTTATAAAAAACTTTGATTTTTTCTACAAATGCTCTGAAAATTTCAGAGTGGGATTATTTCGCGTTCTATTTTTTTTTTTATTTTTGAAAAAAAATTAATTTTTTTTTTCTCCGCTTATTTATCATGATGGTGCTCTTAAATTCTTCCAGGATTGACTGAGATTCTAGAAAATTGAAGAAAAATAATAATAATAATAGTTAGGGGGTGATGAAAATCGAGAAAATTCCATTTATCCTGAAAAAAATTAAAAATTAGTTGTGTATTCAACTACTGAAGTATTTTAAGCGTCAAGTAAAAGCTTAGAAACATGGGCGTAACTAGGGGGTGCCGGGGGGGCCTGGCCCTCCCAGAAAGCTCCTTGCCCCAAGAAAAATTGAGAAAATATCGGGCTTTTCAGGGCCTCCCGGAGGATGGCTGGTCCCATGGCCCCCCCTTTAATTTTTCTTGGGGCAAGGAGCTTTCTGGGGAGGGCCAGGCCCCCACGGCACCCCCTAGTTACGCCCATGTTTCTAAGCTTTTACTTGACGCTTCAAATTCTTTAGTAGTTGAATACACAACTAATTTCTAATTTTTTCAGGATAAATGGAATTTTCTCGATTTTCATCATCCCTAACTATTATTATTATTATTTTTCTTCAATTTTCTAGAATCTCGGGCAGTCCTGGAAGAATTTAAGAGCACCATCATGATAAATAAGCGGAGAAAAAAAAATTTTTTTTTTTCAAAAATAAAAAAAAAATAGAACGCGAAATAATCCCACTCTGAAATTTTCAGAGCATTTGTAGAAAAAATCAAAGTTTTTTATAAAAAAAAAAATTAAAAAAAAAGTGTCATTCATCCCGAAATTTTTGTTTTTTTCCGAAAATGTCAAAAAAAACGTTCAAGATGAATCTGTAAAATTTTGTCATATTTATTTCTGAAAAGTACATTTAAAGACAAAAATTTCAAAAAAAAAATCGTTAAAATAAGTTAATTTTTGACAGTTTTACGGTTATTTGAAAAAAAAATCGATGTTTTTTGAAAATGCTATAACTTTTTTTTGGCTGGGTCGAAAAATCTGAAAAAATTCTCAGAACACGTTTTCAATAGGGTACAAAAAGATGACAAAGTTTCAGCCAAATCAAAAATGGTCGGGTTCAGAAGTGGTCGAGTTGGCGTGGAATGCCCCATATATATATATATATAACATTTAATACATTTTTGTGAGCAGAAAAATGTATTCGGTCAGCCAAAATAGCTAATTGGTTTTATTGCTGGCAAAATCTTTGTATGTTAACCAAATGATCTTAGATTATATCATAATTATATAATCATATAAATCTAATAGTTTAAAATAAATTTGCATTTAAATGGTCACTTTTTGAGCTGGTACATCCCAGGGGACTGACTAAAAAGGGTTAAAAGACGAATATTTTCATTAAATTTTTTTAAATTTCAATATTTATCATGTGTGCCCAAAAATTATTAACCTTTTCTATTACCTGATGATTAAAATAAGTAAATATGTTTGGTAGTCCCTGAATTATTTGCAATTACGGGAAGTTAACCCATTTTTTTAGAATGATCCATATATATATATATATATATATATATATATATATATATATACTGTATATATATATATAAAGAATATTCTATTTTCTAAAGAAATTTTAGGATTTTTCTTTAATTTCAAAAATAACTAAAATACTTCAATTTGTATGCGCCACTTACCAAACAATTGGAAATTTAAAGATAACCCATTAAAAAATATGATATTATTTTACATTAATATGAGCATATTTGAGTAATTAAAGAATCATTTTTGATTGTCAGGTATTTAATTAAAATTAAAGAGATTAGTTTCAGTGTCCAGAAACAGCCTTTTTCTCTTTATATATTATCAGATTATAAAATATTTAGGCGAGTTGCGTTGTCTAAATATTTTGTCTTCTAATATATATATATATATAAACGTTTGATCCTATAAAATACCAATTTGTTCATCTAACATTTACAAGAAATAGAGTAGGACAGTCATCACATACTTTGAGTAAGTTACACCAAAATTTGCAAATTTGAAGTCTCAGATATTGAATTCTGAGCGACTAAGTTAATTTTGCAAACAAAAATATCCTGCCATTACATCTATCATTTCTAATCTCTTCTTTCTATTATTTGACCTTAATATGAGGTTTAAAATATAAAATAATTCTATTCATTTCTTTTTTTAATGAAAAGAGAAATTATGATTTTAACATATGCAGATTTTTTTTTTTTTTTATAAAAATAAATTTTCTATTTGTACTGTAGTTTGTGGAATTTTTGTAAAATTATTTTAATTTGTACTGCGCTGATTAAATAAAATTTTATTGAAATTAAAGAAATATCTGCATATGGAAAAAACAACATTTATAAAAAATGCACAACTATAAAATTTTCAAATAATATCTGATTATATATATTCTAATATATATATATATATATATATAGGCTGCTCTTATTTATAATTAGATTAACACAAAATCATGAAATATTTAACAATCAGGAGGGGCACAACTACGCTCTCAACTTCTCTTAATATATTAACATTTAAAACTATAATACTGATCTATAACTATAAAACATGGTATAAAATATGTGCTCTTTGAATTGCTTTGACAAAATGGGACAGGCTATGCCTGAAATTGGCAAGAATTTAACGAGAATCCGCTGGTTTCAGCCAATGGAAGGCTTTTTTCATTTGAGAAAGGGAGACAACTGGAGATTTAAGATGTTTTCGCACCGTTTGCATTGCAGAGGCAAATCGAGGAGAGAGCCCGAATGAAAAAGGACCTGGCTCTCGAATGCCAGCCTCCCCTTTTGCTGAGGCCTGAAAGAGATAAACAAATTTATTAATGAATAAATTTAAAAAAAAATAAATACAAGAAATAATATTGAGAATGGACTTAAGGAGACAAGCAATAAAAAGATTTTTTTTTACATTCAAGACATTTCGACACTTGTTATTTTGTTTATTGAATAATAGCTTGGTCCTTGATGAAAATTCAACTCTCCCCGCCCCTCAAGATGCCTGAGAATTAATTAAACTCAATGTTATATAATAATACTCATTAAAGGAAATATGGAAGCAGAGGCAGCCAAAAATAAAATACTCTGAATGCTTAACCAATCAGCCGGAGACGTTTCGGTTTATTTACTATAAACCATTTCAGTCCATTAATTGGTATATTTATGCTCCGAGTTAGTCAGGTGATAATTAATAAACATTGTTGTAAAATAGAATACTATTGTTCACGTATGTATATAATGAAAATTGGGCTTTGATGAATTTGATGGTTGTTTGTGTGAGTTTCAAATATATCTCATAGTAAATAAACCGAAACGTCTCCGGCTGATTAGTCAAGCATTCAGAGTATTTTATTTTTGGCTGCCTCTGCTTCCATATTTCCTTTAATCAACATACACAGCCACTACTTACATCTCAATAATACTCATATTTTAATATATAATCAGCAGCGGTCCCGAGGGGGGTTTTCAGAGGAAAAAATAATTTTATGTAAACATGAATGCCCTTAAAAAAAGAAAATAATAATTTCTTTTTATCTATATTTTCTTTTTTTGATCCTCCTGAACAGTAATTTTCTTCTCCCCTTCATTAGAAATTTCGAACTATATCTTTATATCAGGAATGAAAGTTGGAGGAAAACGCAGCCAGAATTTTTTATTTAAAAAATATATTTTTAACAGGTGACGTTTCGGCTTTGGTTAAAGTCAACTTCGGAGCTGTTAGTTGTTGAAGATGGCTTAACCATAGCCGAAACGTAGGCTGTTTAAAACAATTTTCTATTTCTAACAGCGGACGTTTCGGCTTTGGTTAAGCCATCTTCAACAACTAACAGCTCCGAAGATGGCTTTAACCAAAGCCGAAACGTCCACTGTTAAAAATATATTTTCTAAAGAAAAATTCTGGCTGAACTTTTAACTTTCATTTCTGATACAAATTCCACAAGCCATAAAATACCATTATACTTTATCTTTATATTATTAAACGAGCAATGTATGTTTATTTATAAGCACATCAGTTCTCGAAAACGGCTCTAACGATTTTTTTCAAATTTTAATATATATTATATTAGGTACGAATTTTAAATTACGCTAGGTCTTGTCTTTGGAGAAATTCAAGTACTAGTTCTTTACTGATGTACTTTTTTAGTTTTTTCCAATTAACTTTAAATTCGCTTTAACGATTTTTCTAATTTTAAATATGTACTCTTTCCGGTATACAAAACAAATTCCGTTCGATATCGTCTTTGTGAAACCTCGGGTACTAGTACTTTACTGAGGTAATTTTTTAGTTTTTTTTGAATTTTATTAAAAAAAAAAAAAAAAAAAAACACTGAGATCCAGCTCGGTCATCCCGGAACTATAATATTGAATGCATTTTTATGTCGAAAGGTCTTAAAGAGTAGAAATTTAATATTTTATTGCCTGTTGCTTAAAAATTCTCACCTCACATATAAAAAGAAGATGGGATGACATTTAAAAAGTTAAAAAAAAGATGCTTATAAAAAAAGGTGAAATGAGTGAATAAAAAAATGAAGCTAATAAAAGATTTTATGAAAAAATTATTTTTTAAGCATAATTCTTGATTCTCCGACAATGGACAATCGTGGTAAGAAGCATAGGGAGCTTTCACTTAAAATCGTTATTAAAAATTATTTCTCAAATATTGAGATTGGAATTTCAATCTTATAAACTACGGGAAACAGCTCTGATGTCAATTTGCTGCTAATCAAATTTATTTAATATGAGAGGAAATAAAGAATATTGATAGAGGCTTATAAATCTCTATATAATATATATATATATATATATATATATATTTAGTTGCCCATAAGAAAAAAAGAGATTGGCAAAATATTTCTCTTGAAAAATTTCAACTTTTATATGTCCTTAATTCAAGACATGTGAGAAGCTTCTCTCCTCAGATAAAAATTTATTTCTGGTCCGGAATATCAATGGAAAGTTTCAGAAAAAAAAAAACCTATTAACAAAATAATTAAAAATTGCTCGATTTTATTTTCAGGGGTACCTCCAAACAAGACATTTTTTGGAAAAGAGCTTTGACATTAGGAATCTGAAAACGTCTTTTTTCAGAAAAACTAAAAGTATGCCTAATTTAAAAAATGCAAAAGTTTTTTTTTATATACAAGTGAAAAGAATGATGTCTGCCATCACATAATAAAGTAATTGTATACATCATGAGGAAATAAAGTTAATTTTAGTCAAGCTACGTAGCCTGGACTCATTCACTTGTTATTTGGACAATTATATTTACAAGATATTTTAATTCTCTTTAATAAAATTTTATTTTGAGAATAAATTATTATTACTCAATTACAAATTATTATAATATATATATATATATATATATATATATATATATATAATTTGTAATTGAGTGTATATATATAAATTTTAATTGAAAATTATTAATATAAATAAATAAACATGCCAGAAGATCAAGCCTACCCTCTCTATTTCTAAGTTATATATATATATATATATATATGTTCTGAAAGGTTTCCGCGACTGGATGTATGCGAAGATAAGTTTTCTCGGGGTTGAGTCGCGTGTGATGTTGAGATTTACTAAATAAATAAATCTCAATAAGTAAATAGTAAATAAGTAAATCTCAACATCACACGCGACTCAACCCGAGAAAAACTTATCTTCGCATATATATATATATATATATTAAAGTGGTCCTTATATTTCAAGTTGCATTTTAATGCAGGTACCTCTCAAATTGTTTCTTTATAATAAAAATAATTCCTGCAAAATGGGAAAAAAATCTCCCTTATGGATTAAAGCAAAGGGACTGAATGCTTAGTTTTAAGAAAATTTTCAAAGTTCAAAGGCAATGGGCCACGTGTTCCTGTTTTACACTTGAGTTCAAATTTTACAGACATTATTTTTTAATACAATAGAAAAGATCTACGGGTACCTACTTTATAAATTTCTAAAAAAATTGACCTCTATTATTCTGATTAACAAATTTCTAGGATCAAACAATACATGTGAACTCAAAATCAGTAAATCATTCAGGTGGCTAGAGTTAAACCTCCCAACTCCCAGGGTTGAAATTTTTTTTAAAATAGTGTTTAACCACTTGCTCAAAGTATGTATATAACCTTATTGGTAAAATAAAGCCAGCTGTTTTCTCAGGGTCCACTTTACTGAGTAAATATTTCAGAGAACTTAAAAGGCCAATAAGTTGCTAAGCATTGACCAAGTTGGTCAAAATATTTGCCTAATAAATATAAGTAAAGCGAAGTCTGAGAAAAACATCTGGGTTTGTATTTCTCTTATCTTTGCATAAGGTTCATTTGTCCAGTATTACTCCTCATCTTTGATTATATATAATCTCAACAATAAAAAAAGAAGAAAAAACTTGCATTTTAAATGTTGACTGCTTGAAATAAACTATGGTTATTTTTCAAAATTTTAATCTCATATTTGGACATTTTATACGCAATAGAGAATAGGCCTACTTTTGAATCGAAATTAACATGCAATCAGCATAGGGATTTAACATTGGCTCTATGGAAGGAAGAGCCAGTGAATTTAAAGCGAGTAGAAAGAGAGAAAAGATAATGAGTGCAAGTGAGATAGATATAGTCACTTAAAGGAGCTGGTTTCTGTCCATCGTCTA
>JAKCPI010024783.1:0-110641 GCA_023213315.1 Euborellia annulipes
AGACGCAGCCCCGCCTTCGGCGGGGCTTACGCCTAGCCAGGGGGCTGCGCCCCTGGACCCCCCCCTTGCTCGCCTTCATTGAAAATTGTGGATTTCTATAAAACATATACATATATACATACCGGTACATACAAACATTTTTCCCAATTCATTTTTATATATATAGATTATTTAAACGGTTAATTATTCATGAACTTAAGATTTTTTGTGAATCATATCCTTTCCGGGACTCTCCCGATACTCCCGATACACAAACAAAAGATTTACACCCATATTTTAGAATTCAAAATGTAAATAAATAAAAAAAATCGTAAACATGGGTAAATATTTATATTTTGTTACCATGGCAACCCTTTCTCCTAATTTTTATTTTTTTCTTATTTTAACGGTTAATTACTCATTAACTTATTGTTATTTGTGAATTAAAACCTGTCCGGGACTCTCACAAACATACACAGAAAATTTCATCATAATTGGTTCAGTCGTTTAGGAGGAGTTCAGTCACATACACACGTACAGAAGAATTTTATATATAAAGATATACATAGGCAAGAGAAAGTAAAAACTATTTATTCAATTATTTTGAAATTTTGTACACATAAAGGCCAAGAACTGAAAAGCTTTTGGTAAACATCGTAACATTCTCATAATAATTGATTCTTGCGTTATTTCTTTCAATAGTGGGTGGGCAAAGTTATGTGCTCGGATTAGTCTTTTATTTAGTTAACATAACAGAAAAGACTTGTATTCTATGACATTTTTTTTAAAATATATTCTCACTGCAGTTTTTTTTTTTTTTTTTTATTTTATATGACAAAAGGCCTCGACATCTCGCTGCATTTAACTACTAACTTATGTAATATTTTTTTTATATTAAATATTAAGTATTATTACATAACTTATTCATACATTTTAATAAGGTCATTCAACTTATAAAAAAAATATTTAATTGAAAATTATACTAAGCAATCTTTTACTTTCTCTTACCTTAAAGAATATATAGAAAGTATTGCAATCACATAAAAAATTCGATATCGAGATTTTGATTAACTGCCTACATAAAAGTGTATCACTCAAAATGGTCTGCGTGTGTCTGTTAACTCTGTGTATCTCAAGAACGAAAATAATTAAGAGGTTGAAATTTGACATTTAAGTTGGATTCTACCATCCTTGCACGTACACGAAGCTTATGAACAAAATCGCTGGCTCTAGCCAGGTTCCAGGTTCCAGAGGGACGAAGCAGCTTTCCTTTAAAACACATTCATCTCAAATTTGTCGCTACCTCTAACCTTGGCCAGAAAAAAAAAGTTTTTTAAAAATTTTAACAATAATGAAATAAATTTTTCATTAATCTTGCATATGATGACATCTCTTATCAATAATAACAATATTTTCTCTCTGGTACACTTACTGATGGAATATCCGAGTCTCATGCCCGTCCAAAAACCGCCCATCTCGTCGTGGTACTCAAATAGATAATGTCCTGAGAGTTGCATCATACGAATCAAAGGCCACATATCAGCCACAAGGCCATGCTGCCGGTATTTCGGACTCGACATCTTTCTCCTGGAATAAAACAAAACAAAGAATTATAACTTGGTCAATACCCATAAAATTGAAAACAAGTGTTCGAATCCACAACCAGAACAAAAAAATTTATTTTTAATAATATTGTTAAAAAAAAAAAAACTAAATCTGGTGTGATTGTCACACAGCCCACAACTTTCTGATGTATAAACATGGGAAAATATAGGAAACACAGCCACTTCCACATTTGAGTTATTTATATTTTGTTACCATGGCAACCATTTCTCCTTATGAAGTACAAAAGTAAAGTGAACTTCAAACAATTTCAAGGGCAAAATTTGAATACCGGTATATATATTTCAAAGAGCATCTAAAAGATAATTGATTTTAATAATCAAATTCGTTTGAGCCAATTTTGAGAAAATCAACAAAACTGAAAAAGTATTTCTGTAATTTTGGCCTATTTTGATCAACAGCTTTGTGCCACGAGCCAGGGTGATGCCTAACTTAAATATAAAATTTCAACCTCCTAGCCCGTTTCGTTCTTGAGATATTTTGTTCAGAGACAGACAGACCATGTACCATTGTACCCAGGGGACCTCAAAACATGTATTTCCATCAAAACCTCGACATCGAATTTTTGAAATGAATCTAATACCGTACTTTCTCTCGCTATATTCAATTTTAAATCCGCCTTTATACGTATCTAATTAATTAAGCCAGGACACGGCAACCTGCGGCCCCTGTAAGTTTTTGCACGGCTCGCCAGGTAATATTAATTTACATGAATGGCCAGTTTTTTCATCTATCAGTAAATATTTTTTTCGAAAGTAGCCGACTGTCCTAAAAAGATTGACAACGTCTGGCAAAGGCCTTTGAAAAATTTTTGCATTCTCTGCAATTAAACAGAATCATAACTCGCTACTTTGTTGTTAATTTTCAAAAAAAATTTTATGGTTATTCCCTCAGAGCCTCGGCCTCTCTTCTAACTACTTGCTCTAAATAAATGTCTAGGTCAAATAAATCGATTTTAAATTTTTAATAATAATGCGTGGTACCCTTTCGCCATATTTTTGGCACTCAAAAATTAAGACGTTTAAATTTCGTAGGCTTAACTCAAAAATTGAATTTTCGCCACTATGATTTTATGCCAACCTTCTGACGGAGATACATGGTACAAAATACAAGTCTAAATATTTTGCTATTATTATAAATTTTACCCTTGGGTTTTAATATACTAACTATAGTGGAGAATTGGAGATATCAGACAAATTGGGATTGTCCAGGTTAATAAAACTCCCAGAATAAGACGTTTCGGCCTGAATTTATTTAGTCATCTTCAGTTATTGGGAATTATACACATAGTGCAAGTGCACATGTGATCAAACCAAGGACTCGTCAATAATAAAATTTATTTGCGTCATACAAAATTATATGGTTTCTGTGCCCAAGCTCAGAGATGAATTATCTCATGTGTTCAATCCAGAACTTGTCAATATTAAAATTTATTATACTTGCACTATGTCTATAATTCCAAATAACTGAAGGTGGCCATATAAATTCATTCAAATTTCTCATTCACACTCACACCGAAACGTCTTATTCTCGGAGTTTTATTAACCTGGACAATCCCAATTTGGCTGAAATCTCCAATTCTCCACTATAATCACATCAAGATGTTTTTTTTACAATATAAAAGAGATACCACCCCCAATTAGGGCTTAAAATGAGTATTTGGAAAAAAATAAGCCGAAATCAAGCGAGATTTTATAAAAATAAATTTTAAGCCAAATTTTTTTTAAATGAAATTTTAAGAAAACTCACTATTATTATTATAAATCTAAAATATAGCGCTTTCCAACCGAGCCGAGCTCTCCATGCGAAAACTATTTACAGAGGATACGATTCTGTAAATTGTTTTTTTTTTTAACACACTTTTTTCTCATTCACACTCACATTCACACAGTCTTTTCGGCAACTTAGGCCATTTAAGACTTTTACGATATCCGTTATAGAGATTAATATAGATATAAGGGGTCCAGGCATTTTTATTTAAGCCATTTGGTATCCAAATGGCTTAAATAAAATCATCGGACTGCCTGGGGTCCGAACCCGAGACGTTTGGTATACGAGGTGAGCACGCTAACCTCTACACCAAACCCCTAGGGCCTGTAAATTGTTATAATAATTTTTATTTTCTTTTATCTTACCTCTGAATACCCAGAATAAATTAAAAAAAGCCTAATTTACTTAATAGTAAGCCTACAACTATTATTCCCATAGGAATATAAATTATCAATATTTTTTCAAAAGAATAAATAATAAGAGAATGTAAAATATTGTTGATAACAAGTAGTTGTAGAACTAATTAATATTTTTTTTTTTTTTTTTTTTTTTTTTTTTTTTTTTTTTTTTTAATTCTCCCCTTTTCGGCTGCAGAGGCCATTAGGGTTTTAATTTTACATATTATTAAATTTATAATACCGATGGCTACCGGGGGACGTTCTACACGCTGATTTCTGGGGGTCACCAATCCCAGATTTCGCCGCGCTTGGCATAATTAATATTTTAACACCTATCTAAAAAAAAATCGTCTAGTCCGGATTTTTGAGAACGTGATTTAATAATCACGCTTTCAACACATTTATTTATTATTATTTTTTTTTGAAAATATTGATTTTTTTTACTTTCTCTTACCTATGTATATATGTAATATATATATAGAGAGAAAGTATTGGTTTCATGTCAAAAATTCGATGTCGAGATTTTGATGGATCTTCACGTTTTGAGGTCCCCTGAATCCAAAAAAGTGGTTTTCGCGACATGGTCTGTCTGTGGGTGGGTGGGTGTGTGGGTGGGTGTGTGTGTGTGTGTCTGTGTTCACTTTTAAGCATGAAGGAATTGAGCTATGAGGCTGAAATTTTATATATAAGTTAAACACCCCCCGGGACCGGAAAAATAAGCTTTTAATCAAAATCGGCCAAAGAGTACTAGTACTTTACTGATGTACTTTTTCAGTTTTTTTCGATTTTCTCAAAATTCGCTCTAACGATTTTGATTAAAATTCAAAAATCAATTATTTTTTAGATGCTCTTTCAAATGTATATTCTCGTTTTGCCCTCAAAATTGTTTGAAGACCACTTTACTCTTGCACTCCATAGAAAAGATAGGAGAAATGGTTGCCATGGTAACAAAATATAAATATTTTCCCATACTTATAAATTTTACATCTGAATTCAAATATTCCCTACTGCCGGGAACTAAATACATGTCGACACAAAAAATCTGGTGTGACAAGCACAGTACACAACTTTCGATTACCGAAGGTAAGAGAAAGTTGTGTGCTGTGCGACAGTCACACCAGATTTTTTTTTAAACACTCACACTTTTTTTCTCATTCACACTCACAGTCACACACATACACAGAGTCTTTTCGGCAACTTAGGCCATTTAAGACTTTTACGATATCCGTTATAGAGATTAATATTTTCTTATTTAAGCCATTTGGTATGCCTGGGGTCCGAACCCGCGACTTTTGGTATGCGAGGTTAACACGCTAACCCCTACACTAAGCCCCGAGGGCGAAAATATTGATAAATTATATTCTTAATCCAGCCAAGATTCCATGACTCCACTAAGTAGATACAACCAGGGGCGCCGGAACGAATTTGAATCAGAGGGGGGCAAAAATTTTTTTTAGAAAATTAAAATAATTTAATATGTTCAAATAGTAAAAAACAAATCTCCCAGAGAGCTTTAAAAATTTTAAATAAAATCAGAATTTTAATTTTATTAAAATTTTAAAAGATTTGCTAGTGATTTTATCAAAACATTATTTAGGCTAAATAGTAGATTTGTTTTGGACTATTTGGAAGGAAATAAACAAATTTAATTTTCTTTTTTAATTCAATGTACCCTTGCCCTCCCCCCCCAGTTCCGGCGCCCATGGATACAACTCCTAAATAATCCCTCACTACAAACAATAAATGCCCTCACAACATTCCTCCTCACGCCAAGAATAGCCATCTAATAAAAAACCATTGTTTTATAATGTTAATGTGCACTATTTTATTTTGTATCAGTTTTTGTCGGTATCACTTTCTTTTGTTAAATTTTTTCTTTTTGTCAATTTGAAATAACTAATTAAAGAGCAAAGTTAGAAGTTAGAAGAGTTGGTCCATTTAAGACTCAAAGTTAAAAGAAACTCTTGTATTAATCTTATTTTAATTACATATTTTTTTCATTTCAGTTGAGCTGAGTCACCAGCTGTTTTTCTTTCCACTGTACTTCAGCATTTTGTCGACTCGAGACTTCAGGCTTGATCTCTCTTTTGGTGAGTTAAATAATTATTTCTTGATTGATTCTACATATGAACTGTTTATTATGAAAATGAGACAAGTCCACTTATGGAAAAATCTGGTGTGACTGGCGCACAACACATTTATTAATATTTATGAAATTAATTGAAATAAATTTTCATAGCTTTGCTTTGGTTCATAAATCTCCCCTATTTATTTAAGGAAGACTATATCAAACATCTATCGCATATAAATCTGTTATTAATACAGTACAATTTAATAACACTTGTTTTTTTTTATTAAGGTCTTTTTCGACATCTAAGGCAATTTAGACCCAAATCCCTATTGATTTCAAATAATTATTAGCTAATTCATTTGAAATAAATTCTCCTCGTTTGGGACGGGAATCGAACCCAGGACCCCAAGCAAGAGAATAATTTCTTCTCTCTAACCCACGGGTCACGGGTAACATAATGTAGTAAGTACTCTTGCTTAAAAGTCTGGTAGCACGTTTCAGAATAAAAAAAATTGACTGTCGCTGAGCACAGCACTCAACTTTCGCTTTCCCGAACATTTGAATTTAGGATGTAAAATTTATAATAATAATATTTATATTTTGTTACCATGGCAACCATTTCTTCTATCTTTTCTATGAAAAACAAGAGTAAAGTGTGCTTCAAAATATTTAAATGGCAAAATGAGAATATACATTTTAAAGAGCATGTAAAAAATAATTGATTTATGAATGTTAATCAAAATCGTTGGAGCAAATTTTGAGAAAATCGATAAAAACTGAAAAAGTACATCAGTAAAGTACTAGTAATTTTTGACCGATTGCGTGTTTTCACGCCCTAGGGGGGTACCTAACTTAAATATAAAATTTCAACCTCCTAGTTCAATTCCTCCGTGCTTAAAATTGAACACACTCACATAGACAGACACACAAACACACACAGACAGATCATGTCGCGAAAACCACTGTTTTTGGGTTCAGGGGACCTCAAAACGTGTATATCCTTCAAAATCTCAACGTCAAATTTTTTTTTCGGTTTAAAGTCAAATCTTTGACATGAACCCAATACTTTAACTCTCTATATATATGTAGATTAACATATACATATAGGTAAGAGAAAATAATAAATAGACTCATTATTAGCAGCATCCTCTTTTCATATTTGTTCCCTTTTCTGCTTCAAAGGCCATTGGTGTTAGATTGAATATTATTTAATTTTAATTAATACCGATGGCACCGGGGACCTTCACACGCTTGTTTTTGGGGCTACCCAATCGAAGTTCAGCCGTGTTTTGGCATTGCTTAACAACAACGATCTTGGTGGTTGTTCCTTCTGTCTTGTCAGCCCCCCCCCCCCTTCCCCGTCCCTTGTTATTTGTAATTAAATAAAAAATGTTAGCATAAAGATTTTGATAAGTTGGGTTAATAATAGACAGAATTTTCAAATAGGTATACCATTATAACCTCTCTGTTGTAATTCCTCCCTGACTGGGGTCAATAATCGCTAGAGCAGCCATGCTTTCCCTAATCTACTGTATATACTGAACATAGACACAATTTCTAAATAAATACCTCGTTATATATTTATTTTCTATATTTTTATTTAGTACAGCATACTATAAAGATTCCTGTCTTCATATCACGAACATATATTATATGGGAGTTAAGAGAAAAAATGACTAGTAAGGCGTTTCTAGATCAAGGGATTGAGGCCAGTCATGCATGGCTGGCGCCTTGGATGCCTACCCACTAGGCGCTGGCCAGTAGTGACGCTTACTTTCTCTTTAGTATATAAAGACCTATATAATTTATAGTGAGAAAGTATTTTTCTATTTCTTATGCACTCTGAGGCATTCATATTTATAATTTGAAAATATTAAACGAATTTTTAAAACATATAAGACTTTATACCATAACCGTTGTTATAAATATATAACCTTATATTGGGGCCCAGTCATTCCTATTTAAGCCATTTAGTATCCAAATGGATATATTAGAATTCAAGATATAAAATTTCTTTCTTTTTCTTTTTTAAAAAAAACATTCACACTTTTTTCTCATTCACACTCACACTCACACACACATTCACACAGTCTTTTCGGCAACTCAGGCCATTTAAGACTTTAGACGATAACCGTTGTAATTAATATATATATTGGGGGTTCAGGCATTTCTATTTAGGGTTGTAAAATTTATGGGAAATTTAAAATTTAAATAAAATTTAAAATTTGTTAACATGGCAACCATTTCTCCTATCTTTCCTATGAAGTACAAGAGTAAAGCTTCAAAAGATTTAATCAAAATCGTTGGAGAGAATTTTGAGAAAATCGAAAAAACTGAAAAACTACATCAGTAAAATACTAGTACTTTTTGCCCGATTTTGTTCAAAAGCTTCGTGTCACGTCCCAGGGAGGGGGGGGGGGGGGTAAACTAACTTAAATATAAAATTTTTGCCCCATAGCTCTTTTTGTTCTTGAGATATTTTGTTCTCAGACAGACACACACACACACACAGAAAGACATACAGACCATGTCGCGAAAAGCACTTTTTGGGATTCATGGGACCTCAAAACATGTATATCCATCAAAATCTCGACATCGAATTTTTTACATGAATCTAATACTTTCTCTCTCTATACTTATATATCTCATATATAGAAAGTATCTATAGAGAAAGTAAATATTAATTTTCATTGTTTCTTTTGTGGCCCTAAGTATTTTCTTTCCTTTTTTTTTTTACAAGAATTCTGTTAGAAATTTGAGTGCTTTTCATATTTTAGATCCGCCTGTGTGACAGGATAATCAAATACCTGAGTGCAAATTAAAATGGCCCTTTACTTCTAATAAACAAAATGAACAAAAAAATTGATATAAACATATAAATACGTCCACAAATCACCTTTTATTATCATTATTATAAATAATAATTATTAAATTTATTTTTTAACCTTTACCAAGTAGACAAAATCTGGTGTTTCTGTCGCGCAGCGCACAACTTTCTCTTACCTTCAATAATCGAAAGTTGTGTCTGAGCATGTCCCACCAGATTTTCGAGTCAACATTTATTTAGTTTCCGCCGATATATTAGAATTCAAGACGTAAAATTTGAGTATGTGAGAAATAAATGGAATTCAATGGAACTCAATTTGAATCTAGCAGATTTGTGCAAGTTTATGTTTTTTGTTCGATGAGTAGAATTTCACTCCTGAAGTAGTGTCCCAATTTTAATAAAATAAAATCACTAATAAAATTACTTACTTTTATATAAAAAAACTCAAAGTTCTGAAATCTTTATTATTTTTGTCCTCTCACCACACACACATACACTGCACTTCACTAATAGCCAAAAGGGCCGTTAAAAATTGAACAATTAGATATTTGCCCCATTTACTAGAGTGATAATGTGATGGCATGGATTTGTTTTGTAGAGAGATTCCAATGAGCGACTAAATGACCAAAAGTACCAATCTAGAAACAAAGGGGGAAAGAAAAGGGGGTGAGGCCGCGCCTGCTCTCTGAGAGACAATTGATTGATAGGATTTCTTCTTTCATCAAAGAAGAGAAAATAAATGAATTGGTGTAGAAATATATAAAATTAGAGTAAGATTTAACTGAGGAATTTATTAATAGTATAAGAATATCTATTCATGGATAATAAATACATTTTTTAAGATACAAGGTTAAATGAATAATTTCAACTATTTTGGACAGTCCAATTTTTATTATTTATATTATTTATTATTAATTGTTGGAATAGGCCAGTCAAATTCTACAGTAAAATCGCAAAACGCGATGTAACGCTGCTTTTTTGGTATGTTATTTCGACCTCTTAGGAAAGTATTGGAAGCAAAAAGTTTTTTTTTTTTTTTTAATATAAAAAAAACTTTTTTCCCATTCACACTCATATTCACACACGCATACACACAGTCTTTTCGGCAACTTAGGCCATTTAAGACTTTAAACGATACTCATTATTTGTAAATATATAATATCTTATTGAAGGTGCAGGCATTCTTATTTAATTTATTTTTATATTATTAATTTATTTGGTACCCAAATGGCTTAAATAGAAACATTGGACTGCCTGGGATCCGAACCCTAGTCCCTATACGACTCAGTCCTTCATTATTTAAAATAATATCTTATTTGATATTAAAAATAGCATTATATAAAAAATTAAAATACGTGACAAGGATATTATTTCCAGGGCAAGGCCAGGATGGCCTTCGAACTATATACAGTTCATAAATATAGGGCAGACTCTTTTATGTAACGAGCTCCTTAACATCTCATTTATTCATTAAGGATGGTTATTATATCACTATTAATATTCATTGAATGCCTCGATTTGACTTGAGAAGTCATATTTAACAATTTATTTATGTATGGGCCAAACGTCTCCTGGCTCCCGGGAATCGAACCCGTGATCTCTAGTCTATCCGGGACAACTGTGTGCTTCTCTTTGCATGAGACGACCCGACTCCCGACCCTCCTTAACATCTCATTTATTCATTAAGGATGGTTATTATATCACTATTAATATTCATTGAATGCCTCGATTTGACTTGAGAAGTCATATTTAACAATTTATTTATGTATGGGCCAAACGTCTCCTGGCTCCCGGGAATCGAACCCGTGATCTCTAGTCTATCCGGGACAACTGTGTGCTTCTCTTTGCATGAGACGACCCGACTCCCGAATTTTTATAATTTTAATAAAAATATAGTTATGGCTGTATATTTGCGATGGCTTTTGAATTGCTCACCACTCACCCGTTTGTTGCTATATAGTTTTTTTTTTTTGGAGGGGGTATATATGGTGTTTAGGGAAGGGAATGGGAGGCCTGTCAGCAGGAATATGTAGAAAATAAAATAATGTAAGTGGAAAAGGCAAAAAACTAACACGAAAATTCTTTCATTTTTATCAATGATTTTTTTACAATTTACGGAGAAAATCCTCCTAAGAAATTGTAATGCTAAAATATTCCTTTTCATTTCTCCAAATCTAATTCATGACCATAAAATCAACAAAAGTGATGAAAATAAGGGTGGAGGGTGGAAGAGGAAAAGGAGGAAGGTGGGGTGGGGGGGGTTATCTCGCCTGAAAATAATGGTTGATGTAGGAAATCGGTCATTTTACATAAGAATCAGCAGAAATTGTCAATTATTATCAGGAAAAAAATTTGCAAAACAGTGTTGTTTGTTTTGCTTGCATATATTTATATTTAAATTCGATGTTTGCTCTTATATGCAATATTTTTTTAATAAATAAATATTTTTTATTTTTGTTTTGATTTCATGGAACAACCCATCATCAACTTTCATCATTAGATTAAATGATAAAACTTTGTATAGTCAAATACTGGATGCGCCTAGAAACAGGGCCGGATCTAGGGGGGGGGGGGGCAGTGAGTGCATGTGCCCCGGGCGGCAGATATCAGGGGGCGGCAATTAAAGAAAGATTTACTAAAAAAAGGGAAAATGATATGAATTTTGTATAGAAAATTTTAAGAAGGGGCGTCAAATTAAATTCCCCCCCCCCTGAAAAATCTCGTAGTTCCGGCCCTGCCTAGAAACATCTTTGTTATATTCGTTAATGTCTCTTTCTATGTCTGGTTCCTAAATATCTCCGTAGCCTGTAGGAATTTTTTAACTCAATGTTAACAAAACAAGGCCTAAGATAGGAAAGGAAACGATGCTAGCTCCAAAATTATATTACAAATAAATAGTGGAAAACCCAGACCATCTTACTCTTTTTTACTTTCTCTTATCCTAGATATGAAATATATAGGGAGAGAAAAAGTATTGCGATCATGTCAAAAATTCGATGTCGAGATTTTGATGGATATACATGTTTTGAGGTCCCCTGAGTCCAAAAAAGTGGGTCCCGCAAATTGGTATGTCTGTCTGTCTCTCTGTCAGACAGAGAGATGGCGACCATGGGTTACCCGAGCTAAGGCTGACATTTCTTTTTCCTTTATGTCAGCCTTTTCCCTTTTTCATATCAAGCGTCAGGCCGTGAGACGGGTCTGCTTGCTTGTTTTCTCTCGGTCTCATTTCTTTATAAATTCATTTTGCCGACCCCACATATGAATAAAGAGAGTAGAAGAAAGATCTATTTTCAAATTAAATTTCTACTTCAAGCTTGTTGCTTAATTAAAAGTATAAAAATATACAATTCTGCAAAAATTTCTAGAGCTCGTTTTTTATTTTAAGCCAATTGCATAACGGAAATTTACGCTCTCTATTAATTACTATTTTAATTTATTATTGGCATTTAAATCATTAAGCTTAAAACAAAATGAACATTTTATTGGGTTGAATAACAACTATAAATCTCTCTGTACTGTATTTAATTTAAATTTAGAATTATTTTTAATTAGGCCTAATACAAAACTCACTAGTCGCGCCACCCGCTTCAAAAGGGTCTCACGCCTAAACAGAAAGGCTTCGCCTTCTCAAACTCTCGTAGTGTTTTTGTCATCCATATTTATCATTTTAACATACGGTTATTGTATTATAAAATTAAAAAAAAATTCTGTTTATAAATTTGACTTCCAACTTGTAAGATTCGGAAACTAAATTCGTATATTTCGGCAAAAATTCTGATGAAACACCACTTTCGTTTACCGAAATCTAAATGAAAGCTGTGTAGTGCGCAACATCAGCTTACCTATATACAGTGGCGTATTCAGGGGGGCCGGGGGCCGGGCCCCCCCCCCAAAGCCTTCTCCAAAACAAAAAAATACCTATTGTTTTCCCTAATGATTTTTTTTTTAAATAATTATTTTATTAACTCTCATAAATTCTAAAATCTAACAAAAAACTTATAAATAATTGAAAAAATCTCTAATATTTACGAATTTTGTATTAAAATTATTTTTTATTTCAAGAAAAAAAAATTTTTTTTTATTTGTTTTTTATTTATAATTATTATATTATCTAAAAAAAATTTCTCCACTTGAAGTTTCTTGGAGAAGGGGGTTAATAAAAATTTTGGGCCCCCCCCAAGCAGAAATCCTGGCTACGCTACTGCCTATATATGTAATATATAGTGAGAAAGTATTATTTTATTTTAATTTAATGTCATTTTCGACTGAATATTGAGTTTATATATTAGACTATTTCAAAATGGCGGCTGTTTCAAGTTCTAATAATCCGATATTCTCTCAAGGCCATAATTTAAAAATCTATGTCTATCCAACTGGCTGTCATCAAGATTTTTGATAATGATCAGGAATTTTATATTTTAAATTTTTGGTGGATATTATTTTTAAATATATGGTTTTTCTCTTTGTTTGTATTCATGTAGTCGCTATTAAATATTCAATGTTTCGAAAACGGTAAATTCGGGGAGCAAGTTCGGATCCCAGGCAGTCCGATGAATATTTACCAAATGGTACGAATAAATGTGCCTGGTATATCGTATTGAAATAATTAGTATCGTTAAATATGACCTAAGATGTCGAAAAGACTCAAAAAAGGGGTTGATTATTTTGAAGAAATAAATAGGCCAAAGTAGGCCTACTAGTAGAGGAGAAGGTCCAAATTTCGGCTACTGATTACTTTTTGTGTTATAACTTTTGTTAGAATGAATATTATTAACTCTAACCATGATAAAAAGGTACATTCAAAGGTTTTCTTTCGATAAACTATTTAAAAAGCTTTAAAATACCTTTAATTTTATTTTTTTTTTATCACTTAAAAAAATATTCAAAATCACAAATTTTTGAGATGTGGTCTAAATTTGGGCTAGGCCAAAATAAACTAGAATAAAACAATAAAATATGTACAAATATTTAACTCAAGATCAAGGGCGGATCCAGAGGTATTTCTCGGGGGGAGGGGAGGGGGGTAATCTGGTGTGACTAGTCGCACAACACACAATTTTTTCTTAATTTCGGTAATTTAAAGGCGCATTCTATACTTGTTTGCCAGAATATAAATACAAATCAAATTTTTAAGTATTAATTTTTAAAATTTTACATTAAAAATACATTTTTTTAGAAAAAAAGTATTTTTTTCAAATTTCGGGGGGGGGGTAATTACTCCCTTTACCCCCCACCCCCTTGTATCCGCCCTTGCTCAAGATGTATTTATTATATTCAGATAATTGTATATATAATGAGCAATGCGGCTTTACGTCCTTTGTTTGTTTTTTTCCTAGTAGCCCGAATTTAGACCTTCACTATGGCGTCAGTTTGAGGTTAATAAAAAATTCTACAGTCGGTTGAGAGCTTGGAATTATATCGATTATGGTACCTTAGGGTATCTTTAACCCATGATACAAAAAAACAAGGTATGTCCACTTCGGAGCGAAAACTCGTCCTACTCTGCGCATGACGTCACGTGGCGGGCAGATAAGTAAGTTTGCTATGCGGAGTAGAGGGTAAATCACAGTTTTGTTTGCTTATATTAACAGATTTTATGAAAATAAAAACAAAACAAATATGATCACTTTTAAATATGTTTATTTTATTAAAAGTGAATTTTATTTTGTAAAAAATAAGTGAGTACAAGCTATTATTTTATAACTATGATACAGTCTAAAAATAAATGAACCCAAAAATATTCATAGTATAGGTATCATTTAATGTATATATGTGATATTTAATGTTAAATATAAAATTAAAATTACTTAATATTAAAAATGTATTATAGAAATTTTTTTATTTTCTTTGTACTTGATTTATGACAAAGATTTTTTGCAAAAGTTCCCGATTAATTTTTCGTATTCTAATATACCTCCGTACTTTTATATAATATTTTAAAATTTCTATAGAGATATCTTCATTATGCTTAGTTTTGCTATGAATTTAATTAGCTAAATCCGTTATTATATCAATATATTATTGTTTTTATTGAAATTATCTCCATGAAATTTTAGAAACAAATCATCTGCAACCAGGGCCGGCGCAAGCTATTCTGCCGCCCTAGGCAAGATATTTTTTTTGCGCCCCTCCCCCCCAAAAAAAAAACTTTAAAAATTTAAATTGCCGCCCCCTCCTTAAAATTTTCCTGATCTGAAAAATTTTTCTGCGAAATTTTTTTTTTTTCGCGGAACCAATTTTTTCCCGTGCGCCGCCCGCGGAACATTTTCTCTTGCGCGGAACCAAAATTTTTTTATCTTTTTTTTAGAGACGCAAAAATTTTTTAAATTTTTTACTTTTTTTTTAGAGACGATAAATTTTTGCCGCCTGCGGAACAAAATTTTTTTTTCGGGTGCCGCTTGTGGAACCAAAATTTTTTTTTTCCCCTTTTTGCCGCCCTCTCCAGGTTGCCGCCCTAGGCGACCGCCTAGTTCGCCTAGTGGGCGCGCCGCCCCTGTCTGCAACTGTAATAATTGAATATAAATTTTCAATTGGATAACTTAAATGTCCTTTATAGGAACCGGCCGAAATTCGGTTTCGGCCAAAAATTCTGGTTTCGGTTTCGGTCAAAAATTAGCCGAAACTTTCGGCCGGCCGAAACCTGAGTCTGAAAAGATGAGATGAGAATCGCACGCAAAAAAAATATATATAATAAATAAATAAATAAAAAAGGTCAAATGATTTGCACTTGAGGAAAAAATTTTCCCGCAAGGCGGAAAACTTAAGAGTCCGCAAAAAGGGGAAAGGTTCCGCGGGCCCACCCTCAGAAAAAATTTCTATATACGCCCCTGATAGTAAATACAAGTTTCGGTTTCGGTTACGGTTTCGGCCGAAACTAAGATTGAGGTAGAAATTCGGTTTCGGTTTCGGCTGAAAATCTTGTTTCGGTCGGACCCTAGTCCTTTAGATATAAATAATATCCAGTTTAAAGTTTCATTTATTTTATCAAATTTCTTTAAATTATTGCCAAGAAATTAATATTTTTATCTAAATCGATATACTATATATCCAGCTAAATTCTCACTGTATTTAAATATGGTAATAAAATTATTGTTAAAAATATTAATTTTTTATTATTTTTTTGGAAAGAAAAACACTTACTATTTTTAACATTAATCTTATCATCCCTGCCGCAGGCATTTGTCCATAATTTACATAAAGTTTCATCCTTTGGAAATCTATGATATTCCCGATGTTTTTTACTAAAATTACTACACCCATAAACTGCAGAGTACGGCATTTTGACTTCACAGTTCAACAATGCATTTAGTAGTATGTAAATATCTGTGGTAGTATCTGTATGCCACGTGCCACGTTTCACAGTGAGCTAGAGATAGGGAGAAGTGTATTTGTATCATAGTCTGCCTGCCACGTGACGTCACAGTGAGCTAGAGTGAGAGGGAAGATGTGCGCGTGGCTATACCTTGTTTTCTTGTATCATGTCTTTAACCCAACTATTTATGGAGAGTAATATATTCGAAGTTTTAGACTATTCAGTAAACTAAAAAATGCATACCTGTAAAAGTTTTCAATTGTCGAAAATCGAAAAAATTACCACCACTCAAACAACTGTCACTGAATTGCGCAGCTTCTTCAACCATGCAATGGGCGTTCCCTGAGAAGTTGTTTCATACTATCGCGGCTACATTGCAGCATCTCCTTATACTGATTACAGTACTAGCCAGAATTTGGACCCTAGCCGAAATTTGGACCTTCTCCTCTACTATATATTTGGTCGATTGAAATGAAATTCCTTTCCATGCTTGGGACATGAATATAAAATTTGAGTATCGAGAGTTCTTTCCTTATTGAGATATTTAATTTAATACACATATTTTGATATTTCAGTTGAAATTCATTCAAATGATTGTGAAAATGACGTAAATTCAAGCTAAAGGGAATCTCCTTTTAATGGCAATTTCAAGAAAAGCAATAAAACAGGCATTTAAAAGCAATAAAATCTCTTTCAAAGAAATTTACATAAACATTATGTTTTGATATTTTAACTGGAATCGATCTTCTTGAAATTTAAGATTTTTTCACAATAAATTAAATTAATTTCAAGTGAAATATCAAAAAATGTGGGTTAATGGGAATTACTCATAAACGAAAAAACTCTCGATACTCAAATTTTATACTTAAGCCAAGTACCTATGTCGCAAGTAATTCAAGAAATTTCTATCACATTAGCCAAAGGGTTCTAGAATTTTACTAATGTTCACCCCAGAAGGGGGGGGGAGGGGGTGGGGGTTGATCCTGCAGAAAGCCCTGGCAATCATTACTCTGAGGAAGGGGGCATATATCGCACTGATCTTCCGGTGTACCCTTTTATCGACGTTAAGATGACGAAAAGACAAAAAAAAAAAAAAAAAAAAAAAAAAAAAACTCGATACTTACTAGGATCGATACTTTCTGGTATAGATACGATACCAAGTACAAGTATCGATACTTTATTTTCGATACCACATCCCTACTTGGATATTCATATTCAGGGCCGCAGACAGGGGAGGGGGCAGGGGGGGCTATATCACCGGGGCTCGGGCCCTCCGAGGGAGCCCAGGCCCATTGCGCTCCCACCTTAAAATTCTAATAAAAAATAATTTTCATAGTTAAAATTTCAATTAAAAAAATTCATTTTCTTGAAATTTTTTTCTTCAGGCGGCCCGAGTCTCTTAACCTCAAATCAAGTTCGATTTTTTTCACGACTTAGGATAACTAAAATCGCAGATTTCAGTGGCTAATTTTCCATACCCTCAGATTCCCCTGGAAATCCTCTGTTCGGATCTGGACTCAATAAAATATTTTAACTAACGGAGATTTTAACTATCTGCAAAAATGCTTCCTAAAAAAAATATCTTTCTCTCCCTCCCTCAAAAAATGAAATGCTTTCCTAAGCAATGAAGGGAGAGGGTTAACGATAATTATTGACAACAAAAAATTTGCTTTTTTTTTCTCTTTATTCTCGGCCTTCTAGCGTTAGCCATTCGGCCCCTTCTTGTATACAATACAATAAAAAAATTTGCTTACATTATACTCAAATAGCCTCCGAGTATATGAGAAAATACAAAAATGTCTAATTTCAAAATAAATGTCCTATTATTTATCTTAAAATAGAATTTATTATATTTATTTATATTATTTGCAAATAATTAAATAATAACATATTTGCTAAGAATTTTCCACAAATTGACCTTATACTTTTTCCCAATGATGTATCATACGAGAAATTACGGCGTAAATGAGCCTAATAAAAAATACACGGTTTCTATAGATTTTCGTTCGATTTTGAATTAATTAAAAGAACTTTTTAAATATAGATAAACGTTTGATTTTATGAAAGAGGTCATTGCGGTCAAGGGTAGAAAGGGACACGTCAGACAATTAAACAAAGGAGATGTTTTATTAAAGAGGAAACAAATTTCAAATCAAATTTATTAATTATTTTTTAATCCCTCTTTACCTTTAACATATATTAATATGTATATTGTAGGATAGTAATTCAATTAGGAAAGTGACGCAACTTGTGTTGAAGTTTCTCAATATTTATTCCATTTATTGGCGAAAACAAGCCCCTTAATAAATATAATGATTGAAAAATTATTAATGATTATTTTTTTGGCCGAAGCCCTCCAATTTTCGGGAACTAACTTAGAGAAATTTTTCTTCATTTTTCAGCGTTCATATTTAGTCTCTTTCATTTAAAAATCTTACGGAATTATACCCATATGCCACATTCCGGTATAGAGATAATTGTTATTTTAAGTTTTAAAAAATTGTCATAAATATTTATGACAATTTTTACTTTCTCTTACCCTATATTTACTCAACATTTTGAGATATCTCAAACTGTTGAGTAATGTGGTGCAACTATTTATTCACAAATAGTATTAGTGTGGGAACATATTAAGAAAGTGGAACCCTTTATTAAAAGAAAAAGTAAATATATATGTCTATTTTTGAATCGAAATTTTATGTTAAATTTTTCATCAGAAACGTTGGATAAGAGCGTTGCATTATTTTTTAGAAAAACTTTTTCTTCTCTATCCTTTTTATTTATTCTTTATAGAGATGCCAGTAGAGAGGGAGTTGGAGTAGTGCTGACTCCAAAAATAGATGATGAAAAACCCCTTTAATGTAACCGATCTTTTAATTCTTGAAGTTCTTTTTTAAACAAATTTGGGGGAATCCCAAAAGAAAAATAATCACAACCAGAGTAGAAGTGAGAGAAAAAAAGGGGAGATTGAATAAACCTCTTATTAATAATTCACTAAAGACAAACTCACCCAGGGTAAATTAACCTTTAATAGAAATTTGATCACGTCAGGAACATTTTCCATGTAATGCCACTCAAACTTTTTTTTTCAAATTTTTTTCTTTGGATTATTTACATATAGTTAAAACTTTTCAATTTAGTTTTTAATTAATTTATAAAACCACAATCTACAAAATAAATAAGAAAGAAACTTCTTGAAATTGAGTTTGGCTATTTGAACTATGACATTTTTTATTATTCAAAATAAATCATAATATTTATAAACTAGACGGAAAGCCCCGCCTTCGGATCGCCCCCTGGACCCCCTTGCTCGCCTACTTATATACATACCGGTACATACATTTTCCCTTTTCATTTTTATATGTAGAGATTATTTTAGCGGTTAATTATTCATGAACTTAAGATTTTTTGTGAATCATATCCTTTCCGGGACTCTCCCGGTACACAGACAAAAAAATTTACGCCGATATTTTAGAATTCAAAATGTAAATAAATAAAAAAAATCGTAAACATGGGTAAATATTTATATTTTGTTACCATGGCGCTATCCCTGAGGCCTGATTGGTTGTTTCACACATCGGACACCCTCTTAGCCTTTTATATATAATATGATATCATCATACTATAATATAAAGCGCTAGCCACTGACTACCGTTTTATGTTCCTGTTTACCACTCTCTCTCGCTGATTGGTTAGAGTGAGAGAATTTTTTCCAGGAGTACTGCTGAAGGACTTGTGTTTGTTTATCTCGAGCTTAGAGGGGCTCTTGGCTCCTGACATACTGTTGATACTAACATTCCTTAGATAGCATGACTTCTGGTTCAAGAGACACTAAATAAAACTTTTGCCGAAATATGTTAAAAAAGTGCAAAAAGTTTTAAATATGCATCTTTTGCAATATTCTACAAATGTGGAAAAATATGCAATATAAAATTTGAATAATACTGCCAAGGGGCATGATTCGGATGGAAAATTGGTTTTCCGGGACTTACATGTTAGCGAATAGAATATGCAATTGCAGAGGAATCCGTGCTTTAGTTAGTAGAAATCTTTCCAAAAAATATTTATTTATTTTTTGAAAATAATTCGAGATATAAATTTCACAAAAGCTGGAGCTAAAATTTTAATTCGAATCCAAGGATTTCTGGAGGATCTTACAAATGGCTGACTTATAATTAAATAAATAAAATACGTTTTTCCCATTTGAATCTAGTCAATACTGTGCCCTTATTTCGCCAAATTTTGTGAGTTTTAACTTAGATCATTAAAATCCGGTCTCGGATTATTAACATTAATTTCCTAGTAGATTCCAGCTTTATTAAGTTTTTAAATTGAAAAGTTAGGATTCCACAATAATAATTTCTTTCTGATCAATGATTAGAGAATACGAATGAATAATGCATCGGAGGAGGAGAACCGAAAACTGTTGCCTGGCGACCAAACTAAAAACTCGCTCAATTATTAAAAATATCTATTTTCTATTTTATTAGTAATCAATATCATCAGCATGTGCCTTGAGGACATTTTTACTAATAATTATTTAATTAAAATAAATTAAGTTATACAAATGTTAAAATTCAATTCAATTTTTTTAAATTATTTAAGACAGCGTTTCCCAAACTTTTTTTTGACCGCGGTTAGGTATGAGGATTTAAGATTTTTTGAGACCCACCTTATGAAAAAAAAAAAAAAAAAAAAAAATTCACAAAACAAATTTTTTTTTTTAAATAAAAATCAAGATTTGGTTTGGTTATTTCAACAACAAAAATTGCAAAAATTTTTTTTTTTTTTACAATTTTTCTTCGTGACTCGGCAAAATTTTTCTATGACTCAGTACCGGGTCGCGGCCCACACTTTGGGAAATGCTGATCTAACAATTGTAAAACATATTTAAAATTTATTTTTTTGTTTTAAGTTCTAAATTTCTATTATTATTATTTTTTTATTTGGGGCTTCCAGTAGGGCTGGACGGAAAACCGGTAAAAATTTTTTACCGAAAACGCGGTAACGAACCTCAAATTCGGTAAAAACCGGTTTTTTTTCGAAAGTCGGTAAAAACCGATTTTTTCGGACGGGAAAAAATTTTGGTTCCGCGAAAAAAAAAATGTTCCGCGGTGGTGGCAAACTTAGGTTCCGCGGCGGCCAAAAAATTGGCGTCTCTAAAAAAAAGGTAAAATATTTTTTCGGACGGGAAAAAATTTTGGTTCCGCGAAAAAAAAAAATGTTCCGCGGCGGCAAACTTTGGTTCCGCGGCGGCAAATTCCGGTTCCGCGGGCGGCAAAAAATTGGCGTCAAATTTTGGTTCCGCGGGTGGCAAAAATTGGCGTCTCTAAAAAAAGGTAAAATATTTTTCGGTAAAAAATTTTTACCGACTTTCGAGAAAAACCGGTTTTTACCGACTTTCGAGAAAAACCGGTTTTTTTTTCATTATCGAGGTCGGTAATGAAAATCCATTACCGTCCAGCCCTAGCTTCCAGCCAGCGACCACTCCGCCCATTTACAAAAATGATTATAAAATTAAAAACATTACAAGAACATAATATAAATAATACAAAATACTAAATAACATTTATATTAAATGTTATTTCGTGAAATTTGGCGAGGTTTGGAGACAAACGTCCAATTACCGCTAAATTTCAAAAGATCCAAGAGAGCCTGAAAAAAACCATGGTTTTTAATAAATTTACTTCATAATAACCATGGATTATCCAATAAGTGATTTCAAAGGAATAAATCTATATAGCTATACATACACATACAGTATATAGGCCTACACATTACATTATTATATATTACACAAATCACATTACGATATTTATTGCATTTATGATCTGAAACAAAAAAAAAAAAAAAAAAAAACAATGTGTGTTGACATAGTTGGCGACCACGAACTATCTGAACTAATGCTTACATAACTTCTTCAGTTCGCCCTACGCTGCAGTCATTTTCAAAACCGATCCCAAATTACTGAAATAATTAGAGAATGAAAATTTTAAGGCAGTTTTGAATACTTTTAAACCTAGTTTAAAATATAATGAAAAATAAAGAAGAGGATGGAATGTTTGAAGAATATTGAATTAGATCCTCAGATCATAGGAATCTATTGTTTGAATAATATTTATTTCTTTTTTTCTCTTCACTCACCAATATTATATTTTTAATTTCTTGCCAATTTTGCATTCAGTGAAAAAATAATATATTTATTTAAATAAAATAAAGAAATTAGCATATGAAACGAGGATCTTGCTTACTTAAGCAATTCATTATATATGTTGAAGGAAGCAGAAAAAAAGAGGGCATTGTCCTCTACTAAGTTCACTTTTATAGTTAACAGAATGTTTAGACAAAACTTATAGGCCTAAAATCTATCAAATTTAACAGGATATCCAATCTATCCCATTGACCATTTCAAAAATATTATTTTAAAATGCAGATAAAAAAAAATAATTTCCATTTACTTTTTCTTATCTCTATATATGTTAATATATAGAGAGAAATTATTGGATTCATGCAAGGATGGATATACATATATTGAGGTCCCCTGTTCAAAAAAGTGGTTTTCGGGACATGGTCTGTCTGTGAACAAATTATTTTAAGGACCAAAAGAGCGATGAGGTTGAAATTTTATATTTAAGTAAGGTACCCTTCTGATTGTGAGACGTGACACGTAGTTTTTGATCAAAATAGTTTTTTTTTTCGATTTTCTCAAAATTCGCTTCAACAATTTTGATTAAAATTCAAAAATAAATTATTTTTAGATGCTCTTTAAAATGTATATTCTGTTTTCGCCATTGAAATCCTTTGAAGATCACTTTACTCTTGAACTTGATAGGAAAGAGAAATGGTTGCTATGGTAACAAAATATAAATATTTTCCCATACTTATAAATTTTACATCTTGAAACTGTCGGAAATTAAATATATGTCAACACAAAAAATCTGGTGTGACAAGCTCAGAACACAACTTTCTCTTGCCGAAGGGTAAGAGAAAGTTATGTCCTGTGGGACCAGTCAACCAGAACAGATTTTTTCATCTCTTGGTCGAGAAATTAGAGATATCGACTAATTGTTTTTCATTATTGATACAGTACTATAGTCTAAAAACCAAAGAATGGAGTTCAATTAAAATTTATTTAAATTAATTGGATACCAATTGGTATAAATTAATGTTACTATATAATTTTATTGTAATTATATTCAAATAGTTTATAATTTAATTATATGGCTTTAGCGTGTGAAAAAAAATTCATAAATCACAAAGAACGTTCTTGACATCTAAGTTCCATAATTTGTTTTAATGAAGGTCTCCCTGTTTGACGTCTGTTCACGTATTAATGTAAATTTAGCGTCGGGTATATAAAAGTGATCAATTTTTGTAGTTTTATTTGTTAAAGCGAACGATTAATTTACGATGGTAATTTTGAATTATTAAATTTTATCAAAATATATTTTCATAAAAGTAATGCCTAAAAAATACTCGAATAATCGCCAAATAATTTTCTAATTATATAGTTAATTGAGGGCTGAATTTCCTATCATCAGATTCATAATTTAATTGGAATTAATTTAAAGAGTTACAATATCAATCTACACCAGGGGTGTCAAACTAGCAGCCCGAGAAATGATTTTTTTGGCAGGACAATATTTTACGTCAAATCAATATTTTACCCATTTATAATTATTAACATTAAATTTAATTTAATTTTAATGAGTGTGATGTGGAGAACAGCCGCCAGGAAGGTAGTCTCTATTTAATAAAACAGACTCCTTAAACAAAACGTTTCGACTAATTTTAATTACACCATCTTCAGATGTAGCTGTACAAAAAAAATTACATTCATTTAAGTTAATTGATACATAAATGTAAAAAAAAATGTTCCTTATTTATAAAACTTACCGTCTTATAGGAAAAAGAGTTGTTACTTGTGTGTTGTGCATAATCTAATAGTTTTTTTTTTTTTAACACACACACTTTTTTCTCATTCACACTCACACTCACACACTCATTCACACAGTCTTTTCGGCAACTCAGGCCATATAAGACTTTTTACGATATCCGTTATTGATTATTATACATATATGGGGTCCAGGCATTCTTATTTAAGCCATTTGGTATCCAATTGGCTTAAATAAAATCATCGGACTGCCTGGGGTCCGAACCCGCGACGTTTGGTATATGAGGTTAGCACGCTAACCTCTACGCCATGCCCCGAGGGCAATCTACTAGTTAAACAATGCTTATGTATTCTAACACTGTAAATATAATAATAATTATGATGATACCGAGTGAAGAGAAATATCGAAATGTGACTCTGTATCATCATAATTATTATTATATTTACATTTTTAGCATTCATAATCATTGTTTAACTATCATGCACAAGACACAAGTGACAAATTTTTTTCCTATAAGACTCCCCCCCCCCCCCCCCGAGATTTAAAAAAATACCTTTTTTCGCAAAAACATTTATTTTTAAATTCTGGCAAACAAGTACAGAATGCGCCTTTAAATTACTGAAATTAAGAAAAAATAGTGTGCTGTGCGACGAGTCACACCAGATTACCCCCCCCCCCCCGAGAAACACCTCTGGATCCGCCCTTGGTATAGACTAACTTATTTTTTGTACAGCTACAACAACTGAAGATGGCGTAATTAAAATTAGCTGAAACTTTTTGTTTATGCTCATTGATATCTCACAGCCACATCCTATCAATTGTATTAATTTGAATTTGTAAATGCCCTGTGGCCCGCATGAGTCTTGACCAGTTGCATGAAATGACCCGTATATTAATTGAGGTTTACACACCCCTCCCAACTTTTTAAAAAAAAAATATATATCTCTTTATTTATTAAAAAATATGGTGTGGGGGGGGCACACAACTCCCTCCCCTCTCTTTTCTTAATAGAAAGTGGGGTTTGGTGTGTTCAACCCACTTTTTTTGTGTGTATATATTTTTTTTCTCTACGAGAGAGATTTTTTTTTTTTAAAAAAAAAAAAAATTTAAAAAAAGAGAAAAATTTTTTTTTTTTTTCCTTGCCACCCCCTCTTTCTTTTTTTTATTTGTACAAGAGTAAAGTGGTCTTCAGAAGATTTCAATCACAAAATGAGAATATACATTTTAAAGAGCAACTAAAAAATAGTTGATATATGAATTTAAAAAAAAATCGTTGGAGCAAATTTTGAGAAAATCGAAAAAAACTGAAAAAGTGCATCAGTAAAGTACTAGTACTTTTAGGCCGATTTTGTTCAAAAGCTTCGTGTCACGTCCCATGGGGGTGCCTAACTTAAATATAAAATTTCAACTTCCTAGCTCTTTTCGTTCTTGAGATATTTTGTTCACAGACACACAGACAGACAGACATACCATGTCGCGAAAACCACTTTTTTGGATTCAGGGGACCTCAAAACGTGAAGATCCATCAAAACCTCGACATCGAATTTTTGACATGAATCCAATACTTTCTCTCTATATATATATTACATATATACATAGGCAAGAGAAAGTAAAAATATGAGCGATTATAGGGTCTATTAGCATCTTTAAAATCTACATTGAGAATTCAAAAGATCAGCTTTTAATTTGTCCCTCTAAATAAATAAAACAATTCAAACATTTACCTTTTAAAGTTTCATTCTTCTAATCAATTGGTAAATAAATAGGAATCAGGTCTAAATTGTTTCCGGATGCCGAAAAAAGATCTTAAATAAAAAAGTTTCATTCTCAACTTTTTCCTTTTCCATCATTGGATTAATCATCCAACAATTTTTTCGAATAATGACATTCCTATTTCTTTAATTTTCAAAATTAATTTGCAATGTCCTCCAATGATTTTTAATAACAAATGATTTGACTGATTTGCTATACATTCTAAAATATCACTGAAAATAAATTAGAATTTATTATAAACTTATCTTCCTATTTAAATAAATTAAAAATAATTTTAATTATTGAAAAATATTCAAAAAAATATTTTTTTTTTATTATTTCTGGCAAATATTTGAGATATATTTTTTTTTCGCAAACTTGAGCTAAAATTTGAAATCGAATCCAGAAATTGAGGGACTTACAAATTGGTTTTTTTTTTTTTTTTTTTTTTTAAACATTCACACTTTTTTCTCATTCACACTCACACTCACACATTCATACAGTCTTTTCGGCAACTTAGGCCATTTAAGACTTTGACGATAACCGTTGTAATATATATTATCTATTGTGGGTTCAGGCATTTCTATTTAAGGCATTTGGATACCAGATGGCTTAAATTTTAAGCCATCTGGTATCCAAATGGCTTAAATAAAATCATCGGACTGACAAATTGGTTTACACCTGATTAATAAACAAGCTGAATATAATAAATAAATAATAAATAAAGGGTCGGACTAAGCCGAGCGCACAACTAACTATTCAAGAAAAAAATATTGCCTCCATCCCCTAATGGTTCGATGTTTTACATATTATATATAATTTTACTCGGGAGAAAGTCTAGTTTCTGATTATATAAAAAAAAATTATAGGTTATGTAAGAAAAAAATATTGCCCCCCCCCTCCCCTAGAGCCCCTCTTAATGGTCCAATGTTTACCCAAGGCTTTTCAGTTCTTGGCCTCAACACCTAGTTTATGTGTGCAAAATTTCAAAACAATTGAACAAATCGTTTTTGAGTTAACAAAAACTGAATAAATCGTCTTTTGATTTTAATAAATCCTCACCCCAACCACAACCGTGAAGACGAAAGCAGGTGCTGCTTAAAAATTATTTAAAATAATAGGCCTTTTAAAAGCCCTTGAAATTTTAAGTGATGACGGCTTATTTATTGATCCCAAAGAAGCCATGTATTTTCTTTCTCGAATGATATATTTATTCACCTGGGGGACTTTTGCGATAAATACGATAAAAAAAGTGTAACCTACCCAAGTAAATACCACGAAAACCAAAATTGTAAGCCCCAGAGGGGGAAGGAAGTTAAAACAATTTAAAGGATTCGAAATTTCAAATTCTTTAAAAATTTATTTACAATTTTTGATATTTATTATTATTTACCATTCCGCATTCTTTTTTGGAATTTTTTGAATAAATTCACTTTTTTTCGAATTATTTTCCTTTGTAAGTACCTAAAAAAAAAAAAAAAAAAATTTTATAATTAAGTGGACCTGATCCGCCACATTTATTATCAAAGAAAGAAATTTTTTTAGTGTGAGGTGGATAGCTTCTAGTAAGGAATAAAGAAAGAACGAATGCAGCTAGTTTTATTTCGTTTATTAGGCACTTCAATCCAACTTTTTGGTCAGATTTGCGACCGCCCTCAGGACTGATTTGTGTCAATAAAACTCCTCAAAAAGTCGAATAGCGCAATTGTGTATGTCTTATGTTAGATCTAACCTTGACTCGCATAGCCGATGGTCCTTATTAAATGGCAATAAATATTTTACACAATTGCGATATTCAACTTTTTAAGGAGTTTTATTGACACACTTCAGCCCTGAGGATGGTCGCAAATCTGACCGAAACGTCAACTTGAAGTGCCTAAAAAACAAAATAAAAATAGCTGCATTGGTCCTTATCAAAAGAATTTGTTTTTTGAACTTACCAAAAGGAAAATTAAAATAAGAATAAATGTCAATTTCATTTGTTTAATTATATAGCTTATATATTAAACAAAAAATTAATTGGAAATTTTATAAAAAAAACTCCTTTAAAATTTATAGTAAATTTTTCAAGGTTAATATAAATTTTCAAAAAAAAAATCTGCACATAAACATAAAAAGATGTATTGTTCACAACATTATGATTCAATTAACAATACATCTTTTTTTTTTATTTCAATTCCCCACTGACATAAAAACGTGTCTTTATTGCGAACGACATTTTATCACGTTCAATCTTATCAAATTATTTTTCTTTTTTCTTATCACTATATCTCTTCGTGAGTAAATTCATTAAATTTAATATATTTTTTTACTATATAAATGAGAAATGTTTTCAATGATTTATTCATTAACAATTTCTTTGACTAATTAATTCAATCGAAAATGAAGACTTCCTTCTCAGTTTTGATTTCAATTCTTCTTTTTGCCTCTATTGCCGCTGTAAGTATAGGAAAAAAAATTGATAGATTTTTAAAACTAGACTATTTTTTCTCGTTTATTAAAATTTTCTAATTTCATTGCTCCTGGTAAATCTTCATTTCAATTCTGTCGTTTGAAATTAACAATACTAGTTAATAGTTATAAGGTTGACCAAGTGGTTTGGCCTTTTTAGGATGCTAGCTAGAGATAATAATTGAAGTAGACTGATTTCTGTTTCGACTCACTTGGTCCACCAGCAAAATTCGACTTGCATTTTGTTAAAAATAAACTATGTCTTGGCGAGCCTATTTTGATAATTGAATTGAAAAGGAAAATCATTTAGACTAAGTACTTTTACATAACATCTCCGAAACCTATAAATTTTAAAAATATCCATTTGGACAAAAAATTGTAGGCTAATTAATGAATTTTATAAATTTTTCGCTTCCAAAAATTCCATTTGAATTCATTATAACCTTCTATCAATGTTCATTTGAAAATGTAGTTATTTTCTTTCTTACAATCAAGTCAACCCTTCAGCCCTTGGGCTTGGTGGCTAGCGTGCAGGCCCGGTATACCAAGGGTCGCGAGTTCGGATCCTAGGCAATCCAAGGATTTTATTTAAGCCATTTGGATACCAAATAAGGGCACACTGAGCGCAAATCGGTGGATTCGTGGTTCGACTTCCGGCGGCACACCCTTTTTTTTCGGATATATGAATTTAGTAAATATTTAATTTAATAAGATTGTCTGGACCCTCAATAAATATATATTAATAAATTAAGAGTAAGTCTTAAATGGCCTAAGTTGCCGAAAAGATTGTGTGTGAATAAGAGTGTGAGAAAAAAAATATAATTCTTACTACAAAAACGTCTAAAGTCCTCCATTCCAACAACACCATTTAAGTAGATATATTAATACAGCGACGGTGCCAGCTTTTTCTCCGTGGGGGACAGGAGTGGGGCAAACTTACCTATAGGGGGGGGGGCGGTCAATATACATACAGGTTATATCAAGAGAGAAACAAAAAAATTGGCGAGGCATCCAGGGGGGCAGATGCCATTTACGGGGGATGCAGGGATGCACTTACACCCAGATTCCCCTCCCCCCCGAGAAACTCTGGATCCGCCCTTGTCTCCCCCTCCCACTTCAGAGTAACAGTCATAAGACTAATATATTTCGAATATTATACTATTTTATTTCATCTTTTTATTTTTATTTTTTGTTTTATACTTTATCTATTTTATTTAATTCAAACTAATTAAAATACAGTAGTTTAAAAATATTATTTTTTCTCAAATCATACTGAAGTACTCGCTTGCTTACTCGTTCATTTTATTCAATTACATGCAAGGGCGGATCCAGACGAGTTTCTCGGGGGGGGGGTGGTAATATGGTGGGACTTGTCTCATAGCACAGAATTTTTTTCTTATTTTCGGAATTTAAAGGTGCATTCTGTACTTGACCACCAGAATATAAATACATATCAAATTTTTAAGTATTAATTAAATATATTTTCTTATTTTTCAGGCTTGTCAACGTAGATGTAACGAGTGTGGTAAACCCTTTAATTTACCAGAATGCCTGACAAATATCCAACCAAATTTAGGACGAGGGTTGCCTTTACCCTTGCCACTGCCTCCTCATCTTCCAATGCAGATGCAGATGCCAATGCAGATGCCAATGCCGATGCTAGCGCCCTGTAACAAAGAGATCTTCGATCCTAACTGGACCTGCGATTCCTGGTAAGTAAATATATTTTTAATTATTTTATTTTCTCATTTCTCACATAGTAGTACCTTTTAGTTATTCATGATCTAATAATAATTAGAATTTGATAACTTAAAAAGAGAAACCTTTTTTTTATAAATTCTTCCGAATTCGATTGAATAAGTATTTTGACTTTAAAGTGTCCTCGGCATATTGATTTTAAACAGGTATATTTTCATCACACTCCTTGACTTTTAAGTTTATCTATATTGTCAATGTCTAATATTATTACGTCAATGTAGTTATAACGCCCCTGGACCATAGCACAATGGTAGAGAGTTCTTGCCTCTTGTGCTAGGAGTGAGGGGGTTCATATCCCGTCTCATGCGACAAAAATTATTTTCAATTAGATTGGCTACAAATCATTTGAAATAGTAGAGTCAGGGACTATTTTAAATGACCCCCGATGCCTAAAAAGACCTTATATAAAGATAAGAAATAGTTATAGCCATAGGCGTAGCCAGAAATTTTTGATGGGGGGGGGTTTAGGATTTTTTCTCCCCCCCCACCCCGGCTAATAGGGCAGTATAGGGCGTCTAATGAAATATATGGCTGCCCCCCCTGGACCCCTCTCGAGGTGGCTCGGGCCCACCCTTTCTTAATTAAGTGCCGCAATTTTTCAATCAACTCGTATCAGGCAATAAATAATGCAAAATCTCTTAATTTTAAGTATATGGGCCTAAAGTACCGGGGTGTCTCTCTATGTGTTATTCTCTTGACCAGACTCCTATCTCAGACCTCTTTAAGAAAAAAAATAAAAAATTTATTTATATAATAAGTTTTATTATTTTTCATTTGCGAGATTTAATCAATTTTAAGCGGCTTTAATTTTTTATAAAGCATAACAAAAATCAATTCTTTTCAATGGGAAAATTCTGAATTTTCTCGAATTTTTTGCGTTTTATTTAATTTTTTTTTTTTAAGCTAGAGAAAATTATTATATTTTACTTTCTCTTACCCTATATATGAAATATATAGAGAGAAAAAGTATTTTGTATTATAGAGCTTAAATATCTAGTCATGGCTTGGGTCCAATGGGGGGGGTTTGAACCCCCAAAACCCCCCCCCGTGGCTACGCCTATGGTTATAGCCTCTATCCCATAGAAGATAATAATAATTTTTCTCCCATTCCGTGGCTTGTTTCAAAGATAGATTTAATTTTAAAACTCATTAATAGTCTTGAAGTTAATTTTAATTTTCTATTTCGGTATTGTTTTAAAAAATTAACAACAATTAAAATCATTAGGGATTTTAATTTATATGTATTTTAACTTTTAATACCAATGGCTACCGGGGACATTCAACACACTGATTTCACGGGGTCACCAACACGAGGTTTCGCTATGCTTGGCATCGCTTAAAACTACTTTTAAATACAAATAATGTTTCGTAAACAGACATGTTTAATTAGCATTGGTAGAATACCTCCTAAGCAAAAATGCAAAAAAAAAGTTCAAATGAAATTTCGAAATGTAAAAGGAAAATAAGGAAATTTAATAGCCTTCGTTCACTAAATGAAAATGTGACTACAGTAAGCCTACTGTAGTAGCGCTTCTTCTCTCAAAAAAATTGGATATTTCCACCTCTATTTTATTTGCGAGGTTTCGGAAGGAATCTGTACGAGAAGGGAATCCCCCAAAGATATAATAAATTTCAGAGAAGAAAAATTGCTCCTTTTAGTAAAGAGAACACGAAAAAATTGCCTTATTTACTCAAAGAAAAAAAAAACTAAACAAATTGTAATTTCCTCCTAGTTAAAAGCTTGAACTCTGCATGAAATTTGAACAAATTTCGTCAAGATCTTATTTACAATTTTTGTATAGAAGAAAAAATTATAGCAAACTGAAATGGACCTTCTGAAAAGAAACACACTAATTTTATAAATATGTATTATTATATTTTTTTCAGTAACTCGCATTTGCCAGGATTGTTTAAAAATAAAAGATGTCCGAGTAACAACAACGTCGTTTATGCATCTTACCCAATGGGTTATTATAATTAATTTTATTTATATACGTACAATGTATTTAAAATTTGTATGTGATATTTATTAAATATTTTTTTTCTTATTAAATTCTTTTATATTCCTAAACTAGAGTAGTGACTTAAGTGATGTATCTACTTGAATACCTGTAAAATGTATAAATTAATATTAATTATATACTATTATATAATTAGTATGAATAGGACATTAATGCCTTCCTTATTCAAACCATGCAATCATGATATGAATAAAAATAAAAAATAATTTTAAGAATTGATTAAAAAGAAAATGGATATTAAGTGAAATTAAATAAAAGGAGCAAGGATAATAAGACTAACGAATTCGGAGAGCGAACTCAAGATATTTAACTCTAATATTAAAAAAAAATGATTTCAAAACAGCTTCTATTAAAATAAAAATGAAAAAAAAAAGTTTTAAAATTCCTATCATGAAGCCTCCCACTCTCTTTGTGATAATTTTTTGAGTCAACCCTGAAAATTTGACAATGAAAAAAAAAGATATCTTTTTGAATAACTCTGAAGATGGACACTACTCAGAACCGAAGCATTAATCTGAGGATTGACAATAAATAAAATATCCATGGCTGTAGGGGAAAGTCGGATAAAACCGGAACGCAAAAAGTTTTTGCTTTTTATTTATTCACTATGGGAATGAAACAGTCAAAATTTTTATTAAACTAATAAATTGATCCCTTCTGAAGAAAAAAGGAACAAAATCAATGGTGAACAATTGCAATTATTATCATAAAAGCACATTTTCTGAAAATAATAGGCGAGGGAGCGGGCAGCCAGGAAGTAAGCCTCTACGAAATGAAACTCAAGAGTAGTAGAGACAGTTTCGGCTATAATTAAATATCGCCATCCTCAGTACATTTTCGAGAGTATGCACTCAAATGCCAAATGTAGAATTGTCAATTGGTGGGTATTATTATACGTAAAATGCTTGTACATATATCCCAAGTAATAAACATTCAGTTCCAGTGACAAAATTGAACAATTTTGTGACAAAATAAATTTTAAGTATTTCGAGATTCATTATGCCCCCTCTCCCCACTTCCTCGTAACAATGATATTTTCATATTTGAGGTCCAATGTTATGTAACCTGTTATTTAGAAAAATAAAACACTGTATTTGGTGCCCATGCCTGCTCGGGGCTTGGGGCGGATCGCCCCCTTCGCCCCTTTCTCGGTACGCCTCTGGCAACAAGGCTTTCTATTTGTTAAGGAAAATAATAAAAGTGACATTTATATTTTAATAATTTATTGAATTAAATATATATACAGGGTTTTTAATTAAGGCGCGGTAGAATAGTTCTATATAGTAACCAAAACCTCATTTAAAAATTAATATTAAAAATTTAAATTACGTAAATGGCTGTATAAGACCAAAAAAGAAAAATAATAAATTACATAACCACATACATTTAATTATATTTGTCTCATCTCCTATCTTCTTGATTCAGTCTATTATTCATAGAAAAATTTTCTTTGTTTGCTGATTTCATTTTAAATTCATTTTGTCTCAAATGACGATTCATTTCAGCTCTCAATGGTGCCCTAAAAATATTTAAATATAATTATATATACCCGATACCGTTGCGATCACTCGGTGAATTAATTTTTTTGATTATTTATAGCGAATTAAAATTTGAAACTCTTTATTAAATTAAATAATTTCTTATTAGATTTATTCACCTAAAGGTTTCTAAAATTCCGAGGATTAAGTCGTAAATCGCACTCTGAGCCAAATCATCGTCAGTACTAAATATTGCTCTTTCTTTTTGACGTGGTTTTGACGCACTTTTTCTTTTTGTTGTATCGTCGAATTCCTCGGAGGACCAATCGTCTTCATCTGAACATTTTCCTCTTCTTACTCTACATACTATCTTTGAAAAAAAAAAAAAAATAAATAAATAAAAGAATAAACTACTAAAATACTTGTGACAACATTAGTCTACATTTAATTGTTACGGATGCTTGGGAGTTTGAAACTTCTCGCATGGTATTGTAAAATAGATCACAGGCATGGGCGTAACTAGAGAATCTGGCTGGGGGGGGGCCATGGGACCAGCCATCCTCGCTGGGGGGGGGGGCATGAGACCAGATAACCTCGGTGGGCGAGTCATTCCACGTCAAATCGATACACTTTTTAACCTCACCATCTCAGATTATAGAGAAAAATTAATTAAAACAACCCTTGCGTTAGTTTTTTGTCATAATTGGAAAAAATTACACAGGCTAACAGTGATTTTGGTACCGGGGGTATTTTGAGCTGATCTCCGAGTATATGCGACGTCCTTTTTCCAAAAATGTCGTCCGTTTTGCTCGAATAGCTCTAGTTTTAGAGATATAGAGAATATAACGTTTTAATTGAAATTCTGCCCTAAAGCGGCTCTTATTTTGAGTTTTCTAGATTTTTTTTATGGTGTTTTCTCTTAAAAATATACAGGTAGCTAAGATACATAGAAAATCTAGAGATTCTGCCCAATCAGAAGTGATTTAGTGGTGCAAAACACGGCTAAAAATTGAAAAAAATTCAATTTTTCCAGCCATCATTCATTCGTGCAAATCGGTTAATTATTAACGAAATTATAAACAAAATAGTTAATCTACAAATCAAAGATAAGAAAATTTTATGATAAAGATGGTGTTTTGCTTAGAAGAATTCTCGAGTGTAGTGATAGCGCTGAAATAACAAGTTTATAATTTCTTTAATAATTAACCGATTTGCACAAAGGAATGATTTCTGGAAAGCTAAAGAGTTACAGAATATCGTACATATATGTTTTTTGCATTCAGAGATGTTAAAAAAATTTTAGGGTTGTCTAAAGTTAAGAAAAACTGGAAAAATTGAATTTTTTTTCAACTTTTAGCCTTGTTTTGCACCACTAAATCACTTCTGATTGGGCAGAATCTCTAGATTTTCTATGTATCTTAGCTACGTGTATATCTTTAAGAGAAAACATAAAACAATCTAGAAAACAAACTAAGAGCCGCTTTAGGGCAGAATTTCAATTAAAACGTTATATTCTCTATATCTCTAAAACTAGAGATATTCGAGCAAAACTGACGACATTTTTGGAAAAAGGACGTCGCATATACTCGGAGATCAGCTCAAAATACCCCCGGTACCAAAATCACTGTTAGCCTGTGCAGAGGCGTACAGAGGCCTGTGGGGGTTGGGGGCCTGGGGCGGAACTAGAAGAGGGGGCCTTATATTGAATTTTTTTTTTTTGGGGGGTGCTCATCTTTAAATATCTTTCTCCTCCATACACAAAAATATTTTTAAAATACCGTATATCCCTGAACCCCAAGGCCCCGGGGCCTCTCAAAGAGAAATTTTCATTAAATTTTGTTTTTTTTTTATCTAAATTTTTCCGTTTTTACTTGAACCCCAAGGCCCCGGTGCCTCTCAAAGAGAAATTTTCATTAAATTTTTTTTTTTTATCTAAATTTTTCTGTTTTTACTTGAGCCCTGAGGGCTCCGGGGCCTCTCAAAGAGAAATTTTGTTTTGTTTTTCTAAATTTTTCCGTTTTTACTTGAGCCCTGAGGGCCCCGGGGCCTATTTAAAGAGAAATTTTCATTAAATTTTCTTTTTTTTTAATCAAAATTTTCCCATTTTTACTTGACTCTGAGGGCCCCGGGGCCTCTCAAAGGGAAATATTTAATTTTTTTTTATATATATATATGAGGGCCTATGCCGGCTCGGGGCCTGGGGCGGACCGCCCCCCTCGCCCCCCCCCTCCCCTCGGTACGCCACTGAGCCTGTGTAATTTTTCCCAATTATGACAAAAAACTAACGCAATGGTTGTTTTAATTAATTTTTCTATGATCCCATCATGATCCCTCGATGAGGCTTATATTATCTTTTAACCTTTAAGCAAGGACCATTTTAGAATTTTTTCAAAATTTTCGAAGTGGTACTTTTTGAGAAAAATTAATTTAAATTTTTGATTTTGAAATTAAAATTTTTTTTTATTACCACCCAGGTGTGTTGTATATCATTGGAAAGGGTGTCTGAAAAGCTGTAAAATGACACCTCATTCATCTCTCTATCTCATCTCTAAGAGATTTTATAGCAATTTAAATAGATGTGGTTAGGTCGATTTTTTGCCATTTTTGACAAATTTAACCCGCCATATTTCTTAAACGAGTTGAGATATCAAGTTGAAATTGGGGCTTTTTCTTAGTCTCTATTGACTCTACCTATGACCCAAATTTCATAGAAATCTGAGATGGTGATGTTAAAAAGTGTATCGATTTGACGTGGAAAGAATGACTCGGGCCTGGAAAGCCCCATATTTTCTCAATTTTTCTTGGGGCAAAGATCTTTCTGGGGGGGCCAGGCCCCCCTAGTTACGCCCATGATCACAGGCCTCTTCCCGAGTATATGCAGGGCCGGCGCAAGCTATTCTGCCGCCCTAGACAAGATATTTTTTTGCGCCCCCCCCAAAAAAAAAAAAAAAAACTAAAAATTTAATTTGCCGCCCCCTCCTTAAAAACCAAAATTTTTTCCCGTCCGAAAAATTTTTTTGCCTTTTTTAGAGACACAAAATTTTTGCCGCCCGCGGAACCAAAATTTTTCCCCGTGTGCCGCTTGTGGAACAAAAATTTTTTTTTTTATTTTTCCCTTTTTGCCGCTCTCTCCAGGTTAACTAGGCGGCCGCCTAGTTTGCCTAGTGGACGCGCCGCCCCTGAGTATATGACCCGAGTTGCCGAAAAGACTGTGTGTGTGAGGTTGAAAAAAACCTTTACCAAACGAACTCAAGTTTTGATGATTTTCTAAAATCATTCTTAGGATGGTTACACTGTTTTGATCGATTTTGAAAAAAAAAAAAAAAAAAAATTATATTTAGATTAATGTTATCACATAAGAAGGCATGAAAAACTTACAACGTTAAAAAGTAAACAGAAAACAATACAAATAATAGTCACTTTCATTGTTAATTAAAAATCGTTGAATTTTAAGTGCAAAACGAATAAAAAATGAATTATAATTTGATTATGCAAATTATGCAAATAAAATGTTTTTGTTTTTTTTTATGCATTCCGCTGAGCTCAACAGGATTGAGAAATTTTAAAACTTAATATTGTTTAAATCTCGGTCACTTGTCTATTATTTCATATATCAACTTTGATTTGCACAAGGAAAATAGAATAGGAAAAAAGAAAATATTGATTGAATAAAGTTTACAAGAAAATATTTTTAAAAAAGTAAAAACTTTAGTAATACAAATTTTTATTGGATATTTTTATAAAATAATATTTTTTTAAACAAATGTATACCGAATTTATTGATATCTTAAACTCAACACATCCTTCATTAAAAATCCACAACTTGCACATCAATTTTCCATTATAAAAATTAAGCAAATTTTTTTTCAAGATTCTTTGTCGACGATTATAAAATTAAGTAAAGGTGAAAATTTGATGGGGTGATCATTTTTATTATTATGTCCAACAAAATTGTTCAAATAAACATTATTATTTATTTTTTTATTAACAGTACAAAATTAAATTTTTTACGTAAAATAAATTTATTTCAATCTTTCTAAATTTTAGTATAAATTTGAATTCTATTAATTAATCTTAATCTTTTCCTTTGTTATAGATTATGTATTCGTCACAGACGTCTTCTTTCTTGAGTCTCTTCATTCAGCGATTACGTAGATTATTATCTCCTGCTCTTTGACAACTCCTTCTTCTATGATCCAGACTATCCAGCATTCGTCTTAATTGGTGAGTACTAACTACAAATTTTTTCAATAACAGACACCTCGCAAAAACAAATATTTATTTAATAAAATAAATTTTTTTCTCAAATTAGAATTAATATGAAAACTTAAAATTTATTTTCAAATTCCAAAGGATAGAACATACCGTTATGTAACAAAAGTAATATAATTTAAAAATTTTAATTATTTTTCTTCTAGCATACTCTAAGCAGGGGCGTATATAAGGGGGGGGCGAGGGCCCCCCCTCCGAACACATTTACATATATAGGGATATACAGACATCAGCGCAACAAATTTTTCCGCGGGATGGAAAACTTTGGTTCCGCAAAAGAAAAAGTGTTCCGCAAAAAATTTCGTGTGAAAAAAATTTAGTTTCTTAAAAAAAAAATTTTCCGCAGAAAAATTTTTGAGTTCGGCGCCCCCCCCCCCCGAAAAAAAATTTCTATATACGCCCCTGACTCTAAGTAATTTATATTCGAATAACACCAATCTACATTGGTAATTTATTGTAGTTTAAATTATTTCACGATTAATGACCAAAATGTCTTCTTTTTTTTTATTATTAATAACATTTAAATATCGAGACTTATTTATTTTAATCAAATATTAATATTAAATAAATGCTTGATAGGCTAGAGCAGAGGTTCCCGACCCCTGGGCCGCGGCGGATGTCTAAGGAATGATAAAAATTATATACAGTAGCCTATATATAGGTTATATACATATACTGGGCCTCAGCGTTTGTTTTTACGGAAAAAGTGGGCCCCACATCAAAAAAGGTTGGAAACCGCGGGGCTAGAGCAGCGTTTTCCAAACTTGCAGGCGCGAATATTGCTAGTTTTATAAATAAATTAAAAAAATATTTTTATAGAAATTTATTTTTTATTAGGATCAGGAAGATGTATGGCAGCCAGCAAGTAATAAAAAAACTATATGATTATCGTCGACGTTTCGGGATCACGTCGATCCCATCTTCAAGACGATAAACTGTTGTTGTTGCTTAGATAGATGCACACTTTTTATCACTTGCTGGCTGTCATACCTCTTCCTGATCCTAATAATTGCCACTCAGCCATCGAAATTCTTCTATTTAAATTTATTTATTTTTTTTTTATTTTTTATTATTTATTTTTTGTTTTTGTATTATTTTATAAAATAAGGGGAGGGTGGAGGAGGCGCCATATGATTAAATATTTTTAAGGGAGGCATAATATAAAGTTTGAAAACCAGTGGGCTTGAGATTCCAGGTTCGGTACCTGGTGGCTAGATGATGTTTGGCTCATCAGAAAAATAAATAGACCCTATATTCACAAATTACAGGGCCGGATCTAGGGGGGGGGGGCAGTGGGTGCACGTGCCCCGGGCGGCAGATATCAGGGGGCGGCAAATTTTGCGTCTCTAAAAAAAAGGTAAAATATTTTTTCGGACGGGAAAATTTGGTTCCGCGAAAAAAAAAAAAAATTTCGCAAAAAAATTTTTGAGATCAGGGAAAATTTTAAGGAGGGGGCGGCAAATTAAATTTTGCCCCCCCTAAAAAATCTCCTAGTTCCGGCCCTGACAAATTATGTTAAAAATATTTATTTTCTGTTTATATCTTGTTTGCATGTTTAGGCCTATATAGTCTATATATTTTTTTTTTTTTTGATAAATAACTTATTTGTATGTCCGTGAATTAGCTTCTCGTTCCCAAGGTCCCGGGTTCGTTTCCAGTCCCAAGTGAGAAAAAGTTATTTCATTTGAATTGGGCTACCAATCATTTGAAATAATTAGGAATGGGGTCTAAATGTCCTTGTGTTAAAATTTTAAATGGTGTTAGAAATTATAAAAAATTTTATTATCTACAAAATTTATTGATTTGGGAAGGAGGGGTTACATCTCGGATTAATGGAACCCCTCTCCCCTCCATTCTGGCTAGGGCTCTGCACATGTCACAATGTCTTATATTCGAAGGCGAAAGAAGATTAAATCGCAAAATAATTTTCATCTTAGAGCTATATCATAAACATTTTTCTTAGTAATTAATTTTAATTTCATTAATAATTTCTCTATATCTACCAAGGTAGATTTTTGATTTTTAAAATTTTCAATAAATTCATCTAATAAGTTGAAATACATTTTAAATTTTAATTGTCCAAAAATTTCAACAATTTCTTTTAACGAAATTTTATTTTCAATTATTTTTAAAAAATTGTCCACAAGTTCGCTATCATTTTGAAAATGTTTTTGCAGTTCATCTTTAAAGATAAATTCTTCATACTCGTTGGAGTAGATTTCATTCTGTTGGGAACATTTCGTTAAATCCGGTTTCTCTAGAATCCTATCCAAATTCATTAAACTTTCACCATTTCGCAAAGAATTAAGAATGGTCCCATATTTAGGTGCGATAGAGTCACAGATGCAATCATTCTTCGTTTTCTCGCAAAATTTGCATTTATTTTGACATTTACAATTTGATTTCAATTCCCCACATTGATTACAACGAACATTTGCAGTAGGCAAAAGAGAACAAGAACAATTATTTTTTAAACTGGCACAATTTAAACAAACTTCATTTAATTTGTTGACATTAGAATTGTTCTTTTCATGCTTAGAATTTAATAAATTACTAGCCGCGCCGCCCGCCTTCGGCGGGCTTCGCGTCTAGCCAGGGGGGCTACGCCCCCTGGACCCCCAGACGCTGGCTCGGGCCCGCCTGCGGCGGACCCTCGCCTTTCTTAAATATGAGAAACGGGCTGGCGTCTAGAGGCGGGGGGCTACGCCCCCCTGGACCCCCCACCAGCTGGCTCGGGCCCGCCTGCGGCGGACCCTCGCCTTAAATATGAGAAACGGGCTGGCAGTCTAGAGGCGGGGGCTACGCCCCCTGGACCCCCAGCCGCTGGCTCGGGCCCGCCTGCGGCGGACCCTCGCCTTTTCTTAATTATAAAAAGAAAATTATTATTACCACGTATTCCAGTCCACTGCCTGCTTGAGGATTTGTTTACATTCATGGAATACACAAATGAAAAGAATACAAAAATATTTCTCTGTACATTTCCTATGGGAGAAATCGTAACTTTAAGAATTAATAACTCGAAAAGTTATAGGAATTTCGGGACCCGAGTATTTTTCCGGGACTCTCCATAACGTCCTCTATAAGACTGCAAAATTTCGTTTCAAAATTCCAACGGGAAGTTGGTCAAACAGAGCGTGACAGACGGACAGACGGACAGACGGACAGACGGACACACCGCAATTATTATATATAGATTGTTGCATTTCGTGTAAATTTCCTCATCTCGTGGTCTATATCTGCTTTCTTTATTTACTTTATTACATTTACAAATTTCTTTTTTTATCACATCCTTTTTACAATTACACCCTTTCTTCGGATTGCATTCCATACACAGATCGATTTTCTTAGATTTTAAATCGAAAATATAAAAGTAAAATAATTTAGGTTTTTTACACTTAAAACAAAAATAATTTTTAAAATATATTTTTTCATTATTTGAAATATCCTTCAAATTTTTGGATTCTAGATTATGATATAATATCTTTTTTAGATAATATTCCTTCTCTAGATAAGTCAAATATTGTGACCCTAAATCTTTTCCCTTATCGTTATAATATTCAACAATTTGTAGATAGTCCTCTTTTGGAGAACGAATTTCCCAAAAATAATTATAAAAATACTTAGAATGACTGAAGAGATGATATACTTGTTTATTATCGACTTTACTTTTTCTATATTTTTGACCTTTGTTCAAAATCAAAATAGATTTCGATTGAAATATATTTAAATTTTCTTCATTATAATAATCATACAAATTTTTATAATTTTTTTTTAAATGCTCATCTTCATCATTCTCCTTTTTTTCCTTTGATGAATCTGAGAAAACTACAATTGATCGTTTATATTCGTTTAATGGAATTTGACAAAAGTTTTTTCCATCGATAAACTGAAATAAGAAAATCAAAAATTGTGAACTTTATTAGGCTTATATTAATTAATTACTTACGAATGAAGAAAGATATTCTTGCTGATTAAGTGCTTGGATAGCAAAACTTAACTGAAAATAAGAATTTTAGATAAAGTTAATAAGAATTTATTGATAAGATATAAGAAAATTTTGATGGAGAGATTTCAATTTTGAAGCCCCCTGTCTCAAAAAAAAGTGATCACGCAACAAGATCATAGCCAGAAAATTTTTTCGTCCGGCAAAATTGTTTATGAACAAAATATCTCAAGAACAAAAAGAGCAAAGAGGTTGAGACTTTTAGTACTGGCCCTGATATGTTAAACATGCGATATATTCAAAAGACAATATTTATTTAATTAAAGAATAAAAAAAAATAAATTATGCTACGAGGCAAGGTTATATCTAGCCCAGTCAAATTAGGTGAAAATAAGGGTCAACCTCGGAATGAAAGATAATAAGCTGAATTTTTGTATGGACCTTTATTTTGGCATTCTAAATGATGTCTCAAAAGTCACATATGATCACGTGTCCGCGTCACGCGGTATTCCAGGTCAAAGGTCACGAAAATCAGTTTTTTGCGAATATCTCGTTTCCTATACCTTAAATGATATTTGGACCTATTATAAAAGTTGTAGAGGATAAAATTCTCTACAATTTATATCTGAAGCATTTTTTTATACGACTAACCGTTTTTGAGGTAGAGCGTAAAGAGTGCGCAGCGCATAGCCTTATATGGCTTAATGCACGTAATGTGTGAATCATGGTATTCATACGGTATTGTAAGTCGTATAAAGTCTATTTTTGATTAAAAAACAACTGCCATTATTTACTTACTAATTATTAATTATTTATATTTAATTATCTCTTTAACTCTTATTTTTAACTATAGTGATTTTATACTTTTAATTCTGTTTTATATTAGATCTATATATCTTAATTATATTTTAGGTAGAAAAGACATGTACACGAAAATAATATATTTTATTTATATCTCGCATATGATACATTTATTACAATTTCGGTTCAAATATTGGGTGGATTTTGGATGACCTTAATGACATATTTAGCAAATGGAACTTAATTCCCTTATTCTTCTTCCGGTCGGTCACTAATTTGTGATTCGTTAACATCATCCTCGTTATAATAATAATATTTGTCTCCAAACCTTCAAGGTTGAAACGTTGTGGCAAGCTTGTCCGTTTCACTAGCTACAAGCTGGAGAACATTTTAACTCCGATTTCCTGCATCCCCAGCGTGGAGACAACCATTCTTGCAGATGCAAAATATTGTGTTTAGCAGTTCAGCTAGTGCTGGGGGTAATAATGTAGTTATTGGTCCCAGGAGTTAATTTTGCCTCAACGCTTCATCATATCAAAATAATCCTGATGAACAAGAGAGTGCATATGACACCGAAGTCCTTGAAGGTATCGAGACAAATATTATCCATAACAAGGATGATATAGAACGAATCACAAATACTGACCAACCAGAAGAAGAAGTAGAGAAGCTCCATTTGCTAATTATAATTAAAGTCAACCAAAATCTACCTAAAATTTGAACTGAAATTGTAATCATCATCATATCATCATACTATAATATTAACTTCCGGTCCTTGAGTGTATGTGCCTGCTGTTCTCTCGCTGATTGGCTAGAGTTACAGGAAGTGAGCGGGAGAGAGAAATTCGAAACTTTGGAATTTTGCAATTGCTCGCCTTCGGCGAGTTACAACGTTTCCAAACAATGAGCAAGAATAAATTTGAAGCATTTGCTTTCCGAAGGCGAGCAAGGGGATCCAGGGGGCGTAGCCGAAGGCGCGCTTTACCACATGCAAATGTATCATATGCGATATATGAATGATAAATAAAGATATAAATAAAATATATTATTTTCGTGTACATGTTTTTTCTACGTAAAATATAATTAAGATATATAATATAAAAGAATTAAAAGTATAAAATCACTATAGTTAAATATAAGAGTTAAAGAGATAATTAAATATAAATAATTAATAATTAGTAAGTCATTAATGGCAGTTGTTTTTTAATCAATAATAAACTTTATACGACTTTCAATACCGTACGATACCACGAGTCACACATTACGTGCATTAAGCCATATAAGGCTATGCGCTGCGCACTCTTTACGCTCTACCTCAAAAACGGTTAGTCGTATAAAAAAATGCTTCAGATATAAATTGTAGAGAATTTTATCCTCTACAACTTTTATAATAGGTCCAAATATCATTTAAGGTATAGGAAACGAGATATTCGCAAAAAACTGATTTTCGTGACCTTTGACCTGGAATACCGCGTGACGCGGACACGTGATCATATGTGACTTTTGAGACATCATTTAGAATGCCAAAATAAAGGTCCATACAAAAATTCAGCTTATTATCTTTCATTCCGAGGTGAAACCCTAATTTGACTGGGCTAATCGGTAAAGTGAACTGAATATAATCTAGAAAAATATCAATCATAGATCTCTATAAATAATAATGAAATGAAAAAGAAAATGAACAGATTTATGCTGAAGAACTTTGACAGATGATACAATTTAATTTATCTCTCTTTAGAATTAGAATTCACGGCGCATGGCTTTATTCTATCCCAATTAGCCCACGGAATAATATTTAGACACCTAGCAAAAGAGGCGGATACTCTACCTATGGCCCAAGAGGGTTATTAAAAATCTATCTTTTCTTATTAGTCTGAGCTGAAATATTTGATGGTTAATTTTTAAATAAAATATCTTATCTTACTTTAAAATTCTCTTAATTAATATGTGATTAATAATAACAATAAATTCATTTTTTAATTTAAAAAAAATTTAAAATTATATTGGGACTTTGCTTGATAACAAATTCATAATTTTTTAATAAGTCATTAAAAAAATTATAACTTTGAATTTTGTTCATTAAAAAAAAAAAAAAAAAAAAAACGTCTTCGACTGGCTTTACCACTGGTCTTTTACTATAGCGCTAAACAAACAACGTGTGTTTGGTGGATTTTTTATGCTATGCGTATATAACAATAATACAATTCCTTTGTTTCTTAACCACTGGAATTTATAATACTAGCTGCGCCATCCGCTTGCAGCGGGCTTCGCTCTCCTGAGCTCCTATCGAATCGGGTCCGCCTTTCTTCCTATCTTGGTCAGTGGCGTATTCAGGGGGGGGGGCCCAGGGGGCCGGGCCCCCCCCCCCCCAAAGCCTTCTCCAAAACAAAAAAATACCTATTGTTTTCCCTAATGATTCTTTTTTTTTAAATAATTATTTTATTAACTCTCATAAATTCTAAAATCTAAAAAAAAAACTTTTAAATAATTGAAAAAATCTCTAAAATTTACGAATTTTGTATTAAAATTATTTTTTATTTCAAGAAAAAAAATTTTTTATTTGTTTTTTATTTATAATTATTATAGGCTATTATCTAAAAAAAAATTTTCCACTTTAAGTTTCTTGGAGAAGGGGGGGGGGAGGGTTTCATAAAAATTTTGGGCCCCCCCCCAAGCAGAAATCCTGGCTACGCTACTGATCTTGGTCATATTTAACATTTTATTTCAATTACTTCAAGCTGTGAGAAAAGATATCCAGAAGAACAGACAAACAAACAGATTTTAATAAATCAAATTAATTGGCCTATGAAGAATTTTCCGGCTCGGTTTTAAGCTAGATTAGAAACTCACACGAGGGAGGAGGAGAGATATTGAGATTATATTACGTGAAAAATAACCTAATATTTCTGAGTATGGTTTACACGTTTAAAAATTTTCAGATTCATGGTTTACCGTATATCGAATAAGACAATTAAGTTAAATCACACTTACCTTTAAAAAACACAAAGAATAGCAAAAAACAATCCTTGTTAGAAGGAATTTATTATTTTCGTTCATGATTATAATCGAAAATAAAAGAAATATATTTATATCTCATTTTATTCTTGTCTAAATATTTTAACTATATTTTTTAAATACATCTTATTATTATAAAATATTTATGTTTAGATTTAAATAGTTTAAGATAATATCATATCATCATACTATAGGCATAATATAAAGCGCTAGCCAGTCACTTCTGTTTTGTCGCCTGTTTACCGCTCTCTCTCTCTCTCTCGCTGAGAGCCGCGGTTCCCAACCTGTCGGCCGCGGGCTCATTGGAACTGGGCACCGGAATTCTAAGAAAGATAAAAATTATTATTATCTTTATATAAAATTATATATATACACTGGCTTCAGAGTTTTTTTTACGGAAAAAGTGGGCCGCACATCAAAAAAGGTTGGAAACCACTGGGTTAGAGTGAGAGGAAGCGAAGTTATAGAGGAAAATTTAAAACTTCAAGACAGAAAGGAAAATTTAAAACTTTAAAATTTTGCAATTGCTCGCAAGGCACAAAATTTCCAAACAGTGAGCAAGAATAAATTTGATGCATATGCTCGCCGAAGGCGAGCAAGGGGTCCAGGCAGTAGAGTAACTAGCTGGGAGCGAAGGGGGGCGCTTGCCCCCTCCGCCCCAGGCGCTTCAAACCTTTGGCGCCCCTCGATACCGACATAGGCGCCCTAGGGCATCTAAAATATAGCCCATGGACGCTGATTTTATCATATTCTTTCAATAGATTGTCCAAAAAATTGATAGATTTCTTTAAAATTATACAACTTAAAAAATTGGCTGAACCAATTGAGCAAAAACATTTTCGAACAAAACATTTTTGACTAATCGTGCCTAAAACTGTTTTTTCAATGCTTTTCTATGGGTCAACGCACACCGAGGAAACAAAACACAATTGGCCATGATTCAACACCATTGAACAAAATGTTTTGGCATTGAGTGTTTTGCTCCGTTGGCATTGAGAAAAACGTTTTGCTCTTGGACAAAACGTTTTGTCCGAAAACGTTTTTTCTCAATTGGTTCAGCCTAAGTAAAAATCTGGTGTGACTGGCGCACAGCACACAACTTTCTCTTACCTTCGGTAATCGAAAGTTGTGTACTGTGCTTGTCACACCAGATTTTTTGTGTCGACATGTATTTAGTTCCCGGCAGTAGGGAATATTTGAATTCAGATGTAAAATTTATAAGTATGGGAAAATATTTATATTTTGTAACCATGGCAACCATTTCTCCTATCTTTCCTATGAAGCACAAGAGTAAAGTGTGCTTCAAACAATTTTGAGGGCAAAACGAGAATATACATTTGAAAGAGCATCTAAAAAATAATTGATTTTTGAATTTTAATCAAAATCGTTAGAGCGAATTTTGAGAAAATCGAAAAAAAACTGAAAAAGTACATCAGTAAAGTACTAGTACTCTTTGGCCGATTTTGATTAAAAGCTTATTTTTCCGGTCCCGGGGGGTGTTTAACTTAAATATAAAATTTCAGCCTCATAGCTCAATTCCTTCATGCTTAAAATTGAACACACACCCACCCACCCACACACACACCCACCCACCCACCCACAGACAGACCATGTCGCGAAAACCACTTTTTTGGATTCAGGGGACCTCAAAACGTGAAGATCCATCAAAATCTCGACATCGAATTTTTGACATGAATCCAATACTTTCTCTCTATATATATATTACATATATACATAGGTAAGAGAAAGTAAAAAAATATCAAGATGTAGCCAAAAATATTTCTTTTATTATGTCGTTCCAGGCTGACGTTTCGGCCACTGGGCCGAGATTAAGAATTAGCAAATACAATTTTATAATTATTATTTTTGCCTATATTTCATCTTATTTTGCCTAAAAGATGATCTTTCTTGCCTAAAATGATATTTTATTTTGCCTATTTTACATTTTTATTTTGACTAAAAAATTCGATCCCTAGTTATTAAACACTATTCTGTGTTTTTTTTTTTAATTTTCTCCGCTCATTCAAATAACTTGCTCGGCTCAAAATTTGATATCTTATATCTTTGAAAAATGAAAGTACCACCAGGCAACCAATTTCCCAATTATTTACTCACCGAAAACACAACGAGATTATCGCAGCCCGTATCCCAGAGCCCGTATGTTGGTTTTCCTTTGGGCCTATTTACTTTCTTTTCTAGTCATTTGGTGTTCGCGATGCTCCTGCTTTGGTTCTTGTATTTAACTTCACACTTCGTTTTTGCAGATTACGGCTTCTCGTCCATTTGGTATCCTTCAGACCCGGAATGGATTCATGAACTCAACGCCAGGTCACAATCATCGTTGGATCTCAAACCACCTTATTATTATTATCCGTCACAGAATTATCTCCAACCTTTTTATGATGACCAACTTGAATGGGCTGATACTTCCAATCAGGTTGGTGGACATTATTTAGTATTTATAACCAACATTTTTTTCTTGCTTTTTTTTGAAATTTTTTCATTGATCTTTTTACCCCAGGACTGTAGCACACAGGTCTCTCTCTTCTTTTGGGTTAGGGAACAATGGTATCTGGCTTTGTTCTAAATTATATTGACTATCATGCTGGCCATTTGTACCAAGGGTCTTGTTTGGAAGATCATATACCACTATATTTTTATTGATAGTCACAGTCAGGGCCGGAACTACGAGATTTTTTAGGAGGGGGGGCAAAATTTAATTTGCCGCCACTTCCTTAAAATTTTCTATGCAAAATTCATATCATTTTACCTTTTTTTTTTAGCAAATCTTTCTTTAATTGCCGCCTCCTGATATCTGCCGCCCGGGGCACATGCACCCACTGCCCCCCCCCCCCCTTTAGATCCGGCCCTGGTCACAGTGTAATATTTGAAAAATTTGTAAAATTTTCCAATCTCTCTCTCAGTCATTAGTGTCAGCCCTGACACGTTGTGGTTACTCTAAAGAGTAACTTTCATGGGAATGATACTGAGGTGGGTTCCCGTTTCCTTCCTCAGGAGGAGGCATCTCAAATAGAGTTGTATAATTTATTGCCATGAGGTGGATTTGAGCTCGAGTTGTGTTCAACTCAGGATTATAAGCTTAACTGCTTTATCCCCTCGGCTAATCGCCTCCCAATAATTTATTTAATTATTATCAAATAAATATGAATATTTACTGAAACGATTATATTTTTTCAAGGAACGCTTTCTTTTTCAACACACTACGACAACAACCACACATGCGCCAACAACAAAATCAACCTCTCACAAACCTCGCGCTTCTACTGTATCCAGAGCAACACCAATAGGAAGAACAACTCCAAGACCTGCTCAACAACAAAGACCAACTCCAGGACCTGGGTATGTTATCAAAACATTTATTTTTATTAGAATTAGGACTTTTGCTGGACCATACGTATGTAGAAGGAACCGGAGAATAAAACCAGCCGTTAATGGACGCCTCTCACATCAATTTAATTCGTAAATATTTCGACCGGCATCACGCCTGGTCATCATCAGTACAAAAAAATCCTCCGAAAAATCATCAGTACAAAAAAATCCTCCGAAAAATCATTTTTTTTTGTACTGATGATGACCAGGCGTGATGCCGGTCGAAATATTTACGAATTAAATTGATGTGAGAGGCGTCCATTAACGGCTGGTTTTATTCTCCAGTTCCTTCTACATTTATTTTTATTTGTAAAATTACTTAGAATCTGGATAGTGTATTGTCCATATTAATTTCTTAATTTAGTGAGATATAAATTAAAATAAATAAATACAGTAAAACTCCTCTTAACCGGCGTGGTCGGGACCGAGACCCTGGCTGGCATTGGCGTAGCCAGAAATTTTTGATGGGGGGAGGATCAAGACATTTTTTTTTTAAATTTAAGATTATTTTAGGGTATTTATAAATCATTTTGGTTTTTTTTTTAGCTAGAGTAAATTATTATATTTTACTTTCTCTTGATTGATCAATCATTACTTTCTCTTACCCTATATGAAATATAATTTGTATTAAATATCTAGTCATGTCTTGGGTCCCATGGGGGGGGGGGGGGTTTGAACCCCAAATCCCCCCCCCCCCCCCTGGCTACGCCTATGCTAGCTGGATACCCGTTTGGCCGATTAATCCGAGGTTTCTGTGAAAAATTGATTTTAATTCATTTTCTTTTCTTAACTCTCAGATCTCAAGCTGTAGTAGAAAAATAGACTGGAGCGAGTAAACAAACTCGGGAACTCCTCCCTGCCTCTTCTTCTTCTCACCAACTGAACGAACATATTGCACAATTTTGCAACACACAGCTTAATTAAAATACACAAAAAAGTAATTTATATATGGACCCTGTTATGCAATGGTGTGTCAAAGACCAAAAAAATTCAAAATTGAGTTAAGCACGGAATATTGTCTCAAATGCTTTAATTAATAGTATTTTTTATGAAATATGTCCTAAAAAAATTTATATTTAATGTTACTTGCACAATTGACAAGAAAAATTATATATAATCCAATGAAAACAAAAAACTTTAATATTGATTTTCTCAAAACTCGATGTTTGGTCTTTGACACACCATTGCATAACAGGGTCCATATATAATATTATATATATAATATATCTAATAAAATAAAAATAATGTATGATAAATTTATATAATTTATAATATTAATGGGATAAACTGGTTAATCCGAGGACCGGTTGATCCGAGTTCTTAGGAGCAGGGGAGGGGGCTCAAAATTGTATATATTTTTTTTTTTATCTAAAAAAAGTTAAAATTATTATTAATCAAATATTAACTAAATAAATTATTTAAAAAAATATTAATAATGGCAGACATTCAGTCTCTAAAACAAGTTCTAAATTCTCGTCTTTAGGAAAACTCGGGTACTACGGGAGTAGCCTACTTTACTGATGTACTTTTTTAGTTTTATCCAACTTTATAATAAAAAAAAAAGACCGAGCCTCAGCACGGCTTAAATTCACTCAGGTTGTCTTTCTTATATTGGCTCACTAAAGCAACTCTAGCAAATAAACGACGTACTGAGTGAGTTCTATACTTACTAATGATGAATCTTTTTATAAATTTTTAAGAGGATTCCCGCCTCCACAAGGGATGATCCCGGTGATGACGACGACTTCTCCTAGTTTACAATCAACTACGACTACAAACCCTATCATGGCTTCAACAAATACAACAAAAAATATAACAAAACCAGCGTCACCTGTGACAGCAACGACACCTATGGGCATGACCCCAAAAACCACAACAATGTCATCCCTGATGACTACAACAAAAAAGATGAGAACGACAACAACAACAACAGCCGCACCTCTACCGACATCAGATACCATGATCGAGAACATTTTTGTAGATCCGGACAATTGTTCTATAGGTATTTTATTTATATAGGTCTATATATATAAAATTATAATAAATTTCTAAGCCTAATTTTATTTTGTTTTAGTATTTTATTTTGGCTCTGGAACTGCGGCGCGACATTTCCGAGCCTGGACTCCGGGACTTCGAAATACGCCCAGTGCTTGTGTGTGGACCTTTTATTCATCTTCTCCATCTGCTCAGCAACGTTTTGTACTTCAACCCCGTTGCAACTCGACGGCGATGAACCAACTTCCTGACGGTCGTCTCTTAAGCATGAATACTGCAGGCGAACTTCAATCCCAGTCAAGGTAGGCTTAAATTTTAATACATATTTTAATACACAAACAAAACATTTCGTAATTTTTTTTAATCGTGCCACATTTAGCGAAACCCATTACTAAAAAATTCACTGTTCTTCTTCTGTCCTCGTCTTATTCCCGCAATGTGGGGTCACCTCACTTTTTCCCTCCAATCCTATCACGCGTTTTTGCGACTTGAAGAAATAGGACATAAGACAAATAGGGGAGGCCCGTCGCACAGTCTGACGCCTATTGAAAAGAGGAAGGAAGAGACAGACATACAAAGAACTGAAGGACTGCCTGTCCCAGCTCGGGCAGCTCGTGGTCGCCATCCACGTACCCACAAGATGTGGGCCCCTGAGCCTTAAAAAATTCAGTGTTATAATCACTTTTTGTTCAAATTAGATATAGCTATATGGGACCATCTTCAGGACCAGGTTAATGTCTGTTGTAAATGGCTCAACCATGTTAATGCCCAAAAATTTTTTCATTAATTCTCTGCCCATGAGTATGAGTAAAAAAATTAACATGGTTGAGCCATTTACAATTGTGTATGCCCAATATACTGGTAACCTGGCGAGAATATATATTTTCAGACATTAACCTGATCCTGAAGATAGTCCCATATGCGACCGAAACGTCGACCCTGGTTTGAAATAAATTGAAATATAAACTAGCTGCTTTCAATTTCAATTTTCTCTATATCGATGGGTCCTTCTTTAGAAGTAGGGCCGCCGAGAACCTTATCGGGTCTCAGGCTCCCGCACCTTTCCCTCAAAAATAAAAAAAAAAAAAAAAAAATAAAATAAAATAAAAAATTTAAATTTGAGGTAAGATAGTTGACAATGGCAACAGAAATAGAGCAATATATTCAACGTATAAAAAATTTAAAATTTTATGCGCTTTAAAGGGAAAAAATGTTTGTAACATATGAATCTATTAAGAGTTGAAGCTTCTCCTCAGCGGAAAAATTTTAATGAAAATACTTTTAAATATTCTTTTTCTCTTGAAACAATTAAAGTCGGAAAATAATTTAATTTTTTTTTTCATTAGGAATTAATGGTTGAAGTTTAAAGGGTCCATCAGACGACCCAGCCTACGGGGATTTATCCCTCGCTCCTCTCGAGGGTCCTGCATAGGAGTTATCTTGAGATGATATTTTTCTGATGGATCAAGTGATCATTATCTAGCATCTTGATCGATAAAACAAACTGTTAAAAAATTTATATCCGAGAAATATTTGCATCATTAGGGCAAAATTTTGACAAGCCTTCGTCGCAACATCATTTTCAAACTACACTTGATATGTTCGTGATTTCATTGACTCACAGCAGCTAGAATTTTCCACTCTCTTTGGAAACTTAAATATCTACATTTAAAGCAAGCTCTTATAAGATAAGATGAGTTGCTTAATTGCATTTCGATCTTGGTGTATTTAAAGAGCAACATTCAGAATTTGAGGAGAAACAGCAAATTTCGATTCTTCATCTGAATAATATAATTCTATTATTTTCCAGTTTATGCTCAGCTGGCGACGCCGTTTTCGAAACCAGAGTGGCTCTTCTTTCTCTCTTTTTGTCATCTACAAATTCACCTATGCTTGCGAGTAGAAGAAATACAAATTTTTTCTTCAGACAAAACAAACCTTATCAGATGGCATTTGATATTTTAGTTACTTCTGAAGATAGAGATCTTCATCCTGGATATTATTATTAAATAACATTTTTAATATAGTTGAATTTCAAAGTGCCGCTCTCCATGGGCGTAACTAGGGGCTCCCCGCCCCAAGAAAAATTGAGTCAATATTGGTCCTTCCAGGCCCCCGGAAGATGGCTCGTCCCATGCCCCCCCCCCAGCCAAATTTCCTAGTTACGTCTCTCTCCCTACGTCTCTTCCCTTCCTTAAAACTTTAGAATTCCTTTCTATGAATTTCATATTAAGGAGCGCGATTAGATATTAATGTATTCATCGACAACCTTGATTCTCCTTCCAGTAAATCCCCTTCAATGTCCCTATAGGCAATCAAGTCAAAAATTTTCCTAATGTCTGAAAAATAAAAATCATTAAAATGAATTGTTTTATTTCTTTTATCCTAAAATATTTTCAGCTTTCATGTGTCTTTCAAGTACAGTGAGGGACAATATTAAGTCCCACCCTTGCGTTTTCTACTTGTGATTATTTCATTGTTTTTAAAAAAATATTATATATTTTTTAATGGAAACTTTCATGATTCAAATCTAGAAAATTTCCAATAAAGATTTTCAGTTTCTTTTATAAAAATAATGAAATAATCACAAGTAGAAAGCTCATGGGTGGAACTTAATATTGACCCTCCTTGTACCTTGAAGCAGTCCTTTCATGTTCCACTGGTCGGTTCGATTCCTGCTCTAATCCAAGTTATATTGGCTACCAGTTAAGAAGTCAAAATGTCGGAGATGATAAAAAAATCTCAGATTTTTTTTTAGAGGTGAGGACAAATCTCTTTATAAATACCCGTGCATATACAAAAAAAAATTAATTAATTTCTATTTTATTGAAAAAATTTATTTATAGGAATTAGATCTTAAGCTGCTCGGTTAATGGGGTGAAAACAACAAAGAGAACATTACACCATTGATTAGTAAACCGTACATGAAAAGATGAGAAACCTGACTACACCTATTTTTGGCTTACTTATTTTTCAAGAAAATTTGCCGCACCTTACGGTATGTTTTCCCAAATAAAATTATTTTCATATCAGTAGGATATTTTCAGTTTGAGATCTATACAAATTTTTCTTCAGTTCGAGTGCGAATCTTGTTTTTACTTTCTCTTACTTTTCCCTCGCCTATTTATTTTTTAAAACGAAGTGACTTGCGCTCTGGTGCCAAAGGTCAATGGTTCGCATCCCGACCCTGGCGAGAAATTTATTTCAATTTAATTGGATATCAATCAATTGAAATAAATAGGGAGGGTGTCTAAATGGCCTTCGATGCCGAAAAATACTTTAAATAAATAAAAGGAAAAAAAAATTGACTTACGCGCTACTTAGAACTAATGTTTTTCTAAATATTTCTATTAATATTTACAGAAAACACATTTGTATATGAAATGACCTTCGTTGCCAATGGACACACAAATTAAAATAATTTATTAATGTTGGTTAAATTTTAGATGAAAATTTTATCCCCCAGTTCTCGAGGCTTATCTAAATTTTTAAATATTTAATATTATTTTACTTCGGTTGTAGAGACCACTTTCATTTATTATTCATGGATTATTTCAATGTCTTTTATTTCTAAGATTGATTTATCCGATTAAAAAAACAAGTTTAGTAAACTAAAGGGAATTCAAATTATAGGATCATTAATTCATAAAATGAATCTTTAAAAAAAAAGATATTAGAAGACTTGATTTTTTTTTTAATTAGAGTAAAATAAATGTTAGGCAATAGCCTACAATTGAATTCACCTCAAGGACGAAAGGATTTAAGTTAAAAAAAGAAAAAATTGGAAAAACCACCATCCAGATGCCCCTCAATTTCAAAGGGGCTCACTTATTGCAAACACTTGGTTGATGGTTACCAAGTTACCTAGGGTCAAGGGCGGATACAAGGGGGGAGGGGTAAAGAGGGTAATTATCCCCCCACCCACCCCGATAGTTTAAATTAAATGTAAGAATATATTTTAGACATAAAATCATAATTTCTTTAGATTTTTAAAACTTTTTCTCCGAGGAGGCGGTCGCCCCCCCCCCCCCTCCCGTCCTATTTCATACTAAAAAGACTCAGTGGCGGATTAATGCAATTTTGTCGGGGGAGGCGGTTTTTTTTTTTTTTTTTATTTTTTTTTATTTAAGGACTTTGTGGGTATCTATGGCCATTTAGACCCTTTTCCTATTTATTTAAATTGATTGGTAACAAATTCAATTGAAATTAAAGCCCGGAAATCATAATTTCTTTAGATTACTAGTTTTTATAACATTGTGAATTTCTTCTCGGGGGGGCGATCGCCCCCCTCGCCCCCCCCCCCTTTAATCCGCCCCTGAAAAGACTACACTAGCTAAAAATCAGGTGTGATGAACACACAGCACACAACTTTCTCTTACCTTAAGTAAGTTCCGACAGCCTTACTTAAATACGAAAATCCAACCTCATAGCTCAATTCCTTCATGCTTAAAATTGAACACAGAGCCACAGGGGGGCAGACCATATTGCGAAAAGGGGTCCTCAAATGTGTATATCGATCAAAATCTCGAGATCCAATTTTTGAAACCAATACTTTCTCTTTATATATACTAACATAAATAGGTAAGAAAAAGTAATTGTAAATTTGTTTTACCAGTATGATGCATTTAAATCAGAGTGGGAACCGCGATGATTAAATTAGCTTCCAAATTAATATTTTTTCATTTTTAATTAAAGTTAGAACTAATTCTTTTATTTTTTAAAAATTAATAAAAAATATCTATAATATATTTTATATTTGATATAAAATTGTTAAAAACTTTATTTGAATATTTATTTGACTAGGTTGGTCCAGCAAGGTTGGTGACATCTCATGCATCTCAAATCGATCATCCCACAAATAAATTTGGAAAGCATTTTTATATTTCATCACATCTATTTACCCTTTCTAAGGTCAGTTATTCTTTCAAATATTAATTGATTCAAATTTAATGTTTTCAATAAATAGATATATTAATAGAAATATTCACAAGGCATGATTCAACAGGTTAACCTTTCAAGCTATCAATTTTCATTTTCACTCACTTTTTTTAATATTTAACCCTTATAGATCACTTTAATTTGCTTTTAAATTGCATATAATTATTCAAATTATTAATATTCATAATAAATTTTATTAATTCTTTCACTTTTTTTCCACCAGTTCTGCTAATATTTGTCATTTCCAATCAAATTATTTTGATGATCCAAATATCAAATCGATTCTCTTTTTAATTTCAAAACATTTAAAATAATTATCTCCGTTTTCAAAATATATCTCTTATTAAAGTGTTTGAAATACTATATCATATGTAGGTAGCATAATTATTTATTTAATAAATTCATTCTATACTTGCCTAAGCCTGAAGAGTATTAAAGTCAAGATATAATTTATATAAATTAAATATTCTGATCGAATCTGTCATATTCAATTATTTAACTTTCTTTTTAATTTTTCAGATGTATTTGTGCCAAAGGACTTGATTTCAGAACTCTTATTTAAAATCACCAATGTATATATATATCAAAGTGTTAATATTGAAAGTATATGGATGCCAAATAAAAAAAACCAAATTCCTTTTCATGAAAGGAGCAGGAAGACACTTCTAGAAACAAAATAAATTTCTTTTTATTGGTGAGTTTCAAAAGTATATATCAATAGAAATATATGATATATGTATTTAGCATTTGTTTGTTATCTCTTGACTATTAATTTTCACTTATTTATTATATTAGAATTTAGTTTATTAATATATTCACTATTTTCCCTACTCTGCAAATATTTTCAAACTTCAAACATATTATTTAGACAATCAAAATACAATACAAATTTTTATTCCTTTTATTAAATTCAAAAATTTATTAAATAAATGATTAGATTTTTCTCATTTTAGATACAATACGATATATAATAAAAATTAATATAGACCAATTGAGATTGTGAAATATTTTATCTCCTGAACTTCTGGTTAACATTCATCAATCAACAATACTGTATACATATAAATGAAGGTGTTTGTAATGAATATAAATGATGTCTAGAAGTGAAAAACCAAATTCCTTTTCTCCGAAGGAGCCGAGAAGAGTCTTCATAAAAATAAATCAAAACCCTCATTTGGTGAGTTCCTAAAAATCATTCATAAAGTAACTTAAGGGTAATTTGAATACTGACTAAGCATCCAATCTCATATTTTCTATCTCTTTTAGTACAATTTGCTTTCTTTTATTCAATAAGGTATTGATTGATAAATTGTGAAATTCAAAAAGAACACTCAAATTAATTTTCATTACATTTATATAAATGAAAAATCTTATAACTTCCAATTTACTTTTAAATTGAAAGAATTTGGACCAAACTTCGTATTTTAACCCGAATTACAAAACATTCTTTGAATAACGGCAACATTTTTGAGGATGTCCTTTTCTATAATTAACAATAAGAGGACAAAGGAGCAAGCAGCCAGGTAGTTAGTCTCCACGAAATGAGACTCTCTATTGAGGAAACAGTTTCTGTTTTAATGAAATATAACCATCATCAGTCCATTTATCGAGAGTGTGAGCAATATGCCTCAATGCTTTGTTATTTGAGCTCACACTCTTGATAAATGGACTGATGATGGTTATATTTCATTAAAACCGAAACTGTTTCCTCAATAGAGTCTCATTTCGTGGAGACTAACTACCTGGCTGCTTGCTCATTTATCCTCTTATTGTCAAATATAACAGCCACTTCATCTCTTCCATCTTATCTATAATTTTTATACATTTTCTATTCTGTGAGATGCTAGGAATTGTTGCTAAATATATATATATATATATATATCATTAACTCATTAATTCATTTCCGTTCTGTTTCTTATAGCAATAATATTTTATTTAGTAAAAGATTAAAACAAAAAAATTTAACTATATATAATATTTAAATTTCATCTAATAGCTAATTGAAAATAAATCATAATGAATTATATATTTTCATTTATTTATTTATTTTTTCAGAGAAACTGTATGTCAGGACTCAGCACAACGAACCAATCTAGAAATAATAAAATGCAAGAGTTCAAATCAAAAAACATTAACATTTCCTCTGATGTAAATGGAGAGAAGAATACTTTTCTATATCAATACATTATTATTTCTTTATGGCCTTCATAGTCATCAGTATATTTTCATCTTTCTGTGGATTTGGGTCTTACAATGGTGAGTTTATTTTTAAAATAAATTTATTTATTTTGGCATGCAAGATACAAATTTTATTTTTGAGGATGCCCTTACCTATAATTTTCCAAATTTTCTATTCCGTGTGTAGACAGGAATTGTTGCTAAGTAAATATATAAATATATATTTTTGAAATTGATGGTGCATCTTTAAATATGAGTTATATATCACAATATATACAGAAGTATTTGGCTAGTTTAACAGATGAGATCAGCTCTGCTAACGATCTCAGTGAGTTTTCACTATATTAAGTAAATCATATTAGACCATTTAAGTATAGTGAGGCCAGCGGCGTAACTAGCCTTTGAGGGCGGAGGGGGGCGAAGCTCAACTGGAGGCATATGAAATTTTCGTTTCTCCTACGATAAAAATAAAGGTAAAAATAATTTTTTAGATCAAAGTTTGCTTTTGTAGAAACTAGAGCATTTTTTCGAATTTTTAAGTAAGAACACCGGACATATAGACAATATTTTTTTATTAATAATGTGTTGAAGCACTATTTGCTTGTAGAAATTTTTACAAGTTATTTCGGGGTACTCTATCCAAAGTTTATTTTGTTTTATAGGTCCTAAACTAAGCGTATTTTGTACACCATAGTACAATACAAAGTTGTAAAGCATTAAATTTGCTAAAATTTGGTTGTTAAAACGACAATGTACACCCAATATTAGCCGATCAAAGTTTGACAAAGTTTCTAAGCAAAGAGAAAATTCGTTAGGCCGTTTCTCGGTTAATATTGAGTTTACAAATTCGCTTTATCAACCAAATTTTAGCAAATTTATTACTCTACAATTTTGTATTGGACTATGGTGCACAAAATATGTTTAGTTTGCGAGATATAAGCAAAAAACTGAAAAAAGTTCAGTTTCTCGAAATGTAAAACAAATAGAAACTTTGATCGGCTTTATCTCGGTTGATATTGGGTCTACCTTTTCGTTTTATCAACCAAATTTTAGCAAATCTAATGTTCTACAAGCTTGTTATGTATTATAATAAACAAAATATGTTGAGTTTGCGAGATATAAGCGAAAACCTGAAAAAAAGTCCAAAGTTTATATGCAAATGTTCTTGAGAAACAAAGAATATATTTATATACAATAATTTATCTCTTATTCACACCTTTTATGATTATAAATAATTTGTTTATTTTTTTGCAGTGGTGACTTTCCCTTCCCTCCAATGGGCGATGCTGATGTCCACTACACTCTAGTCAAAACGCTCGGAGACAAGCTGTGGCCTTGGATTACACGTTGCTTCAGCAACAACACCTCAGGCTTTTCCCTCACAATTTCTCATCAGGTAAATAATATTCCATTCTTTATCCCTTTTCATTTAATCATTCAAAATGATGAGAGGAATAGGGGGATCAAATTATTATTTATATAATTATGATAAGGGTGCCAAATTTCATTTCGGAATTCCAACGGGATATTGGTGGAACAGAGCATGACAGACAGACTCACATTACGCAATTATATATACGGATATTGCCTCACTGTTGTTGTCCCTATGTAAACAAATGAAGGTCTCTTTGACCAACTTCCCTTTACACCCTTATTAACGACGTTATTCAAGAAAAATACGTGTCACTCCAAATCCCTATTTGAGGAGCCTCAAAAAATTTTTGAAAATTGAATTTTGGTAAAATTATATTATGGAGTGAATAAATGACTTTTATATTGTCATTTTTCCATTTGGAGAGAGCAAACAAGTAGAATTTATTCTGAATAAATAATTTTTTACGAATATTAACTTAGTAAGTACTGGTACCGAGCTGGAGTTCGGTATTTTTTTTTTTTTTTTTATTTTCCCAAAGAAAAGACCAATCACACCTGGCCAAATAGTGATTAGGCCGAGGCTATTTGAATCGTTTATTTCAGAAACCACCTTAGTGCGCTTTTTTCAACTTTCGGAAAACTAAAGAAAACTGTTTTGCAGCTTAAGTATAGGTCTAGTCTCCTTCAAATATTTTTTTACCAAATCAAAAACATGCTATTGGGATAATCTAAAAGATGTATTTACCTTTAAATTGTACAGTAGCACCACACTTTTCTCTTTCACACTCACACTCACACACACATTTACACTGTCTTTTCGGCAGCTCAGGCCATATAAGACATTTACGATAACCGTTATTTATGAATTTATATATATTAGGGTCCAGGCATTTTTATTTAAGCCATCTGGTATCCAGATGGCTTAACTAAAATCATCGGACTGCCTGGGGTCCGAACCCGCGACGTTTGGTATATGAGGTTAGAACGCTAACCTGTACACCACGCCCCGTGGGCTACAGTAGCACCAAAAACACATGATTTGAAATTTTGTCGCTTAGGTGGTTTCTGAAATAAACGATTAATTTAATAAAAATAAAAAAATATCCTATCGCAATTTCATATTGGTACAAAAAATGGTATATATTTAAAATTTGAAAAAAACCGTGCTTACAAACAAACGTTCATTTCTCGTTTAATAGTATAAGATAAAATAATTTATACTATATATAGGCTAAGTGAAAATTACTATCGAGATGATCGATATAATCAGTCTAGAGTGTCGTAAAATTGTTTAAATAATAACAGTATAATTTGTTTTATTGAATATTTTAATAGAAATAACTAAAAAAACATAATTTTCAATTGATAATTTTAATTATTGATTAATATTTAAAATCTTCGTTTCAGAAAAACGGCTCGCATTCTCTTCTAACTAGGCTTGTTGTTCCTTCATACAATCCAAGCTCTGTATTCAGCGGAAATATTCATGGGAACATCATGGAAATTAGATTTTCATAATATTTTCCAATTGAGCACAGATGCTCTTCTCTATCGAATTCTTTTTCAAGATGCTGCTTCAAATAAAATAGGTATAAATAACGTTTCTAAATATGAACTTTAATCCAAACAAAATATAAATTTTTAATACCTTTTTAAGAATCTTATTTTTCTTAAATGTATAAGAAACATTTTGGAGCTCATGTCCTGTTAGTTATATTGGGGAAACACTTCACTAATGGACATAGTTCATATTATACACATATTTAATAGGAAAGAGGATGCGCCAAATAATTGAGCCTCTATTCAGTAATGAACACTCTTTATTGGGACGTTTCGGCTGGGATCAACTCTGCCATTTGAAAACGTGTTTGAGAATTTTTTCAGATTTTACGACCCAGCCAAAAAAAGTTATAGCATTTTCAAAAAAACATCGATTTTTTTTTTAATAATCGTAAAACTGTCAAAAATTAACTTATCGGGACGATTTTTTTTGAAATTTTTGTCTTTAAATGTACTTTTCAGAAAAAAATATGACAAAATTTTACAGATTCATCTTGAACGTTTTTTTTTACATTTTCGTAAAAAAACAAAAATTTCGGGATGAATGACACTTTTTTTTTAATTTTTTTTTTTTATAAAAACTTTGATTTTTTCTACAAATGCTCTGAAAATTTCAGAGTGGGATTATTTCGCTTTCTATTTTTTTTTATTTTTGAAAAAAAAAAATTTTTTTTCTCCGCTTATTTATCATGATGGTGCTCTTAAATTCTTCCAGGATTGACTGAGATTCTAGAAAATTGAAGAAAAATAATAATAATAATAGTTAGGGGTGATGAAAATCGAGAAAATTCCATTTATCCTGAAAAAATTAGAAATTAGTTGTGTATTCAACTACTGAAGTATTTGAAGCGTCAAGTAAAAGCTTAGAAACATGGGCGTAACTAGGGGGTGCCGGGGGGCCTGGCCCTCGCCAGAAAGCTCCTTGCCCCAAGAAAAATAGAGAAAATATGGGGCTTTCCAGGCCCACCGGAGGATGGCTGGTCTCATGGCCCCCCTTTAATTTTTCTTGGGGCAAGGAGCTTTCTGGGGAGGGCCAGGCCCCCCCCCGGCACCCCCTAGTTACGCCCATGTTTCTAAGCTTTTACTTGACGCTTCAAATACTTCAGTAGTTGAATACACAACTAATTTCTAATTTTTTCAGGATAAATGGAATTTTCTCGATTTTCATCACCTCTAACTATTATTATTATTATTTTTCTTCAATTTTCTAGAATCTCAGTCAATCCTGGAAGAATTTAAGAGCACCATCATGATAAATAAGCGGAGAAAAAAAATTTTTTTTTTCAAAAATAAAAAAAAATAGAACGCGAAATAATCCCACTCTGAAATTTTCAGAGCATTTGTAGAAAAAATCAAAGTTTTTTATAAAAAAAAAATTAAAAAAAAAGTGTCATTCATCCCGAAATTTTTGTTTTTTTACGAAAATGTAAAAAAAAACGTTCAAGATGAATCTGTAAAATTTTGTCTAATTTTTTTCTGAAAAGTACATTTAAAGACAAAAATTTCAAAAAAAAAATCGTCCCGATAAGTTAATTTTTGACAGTTTTACGGTTATTTAAAAAAAAAAATCGATGTTTTTTGAAAATGCTATAACTTTTTTTTGGCTGGGTCGTAAAATCTGAAAAAATTCTCATACACGTTTTCAATAGGGTATAAAAAGATGACAAAGTTTCAGCCAAATCAAAAATGGTCGGGTTCAGAAGTGGTCGAGTTGGCGTGGAATGCCCCATATATAAATAGAGTTGTCATTAGTTAATAATACAAGTTGTTTGCATTTAATGTCCAATTCTTAAAATACCAACAAGTGATAGCATTAAGGTCAAGCTTATAATTATTATTATAAATTATTAACTAATGATAACTCTATTTATATATATAAAATTTAAATATGCTCTTTGAAGGCTGAAGATGGCAGGGTTGATCCCAGCCGAAACGTCCCAATAAAGAGTGTTCATTACTGAATAGAGGCTCAATTATTTGGCGCATCCCCTTTCCTAATAAATATATAAGCTACAGCCACGTTCTATTATTCAATTATACACATATACATGATATACAGTGCAAGTGAATAATAAGAGACCACGTGAAAATATTAAAGTAAATCATGGTAAATTGCAAATTTAACAAAATTCATTTTATATATAGAATATTAAACATATTTAATTTAGCAAAGCAATAAAGTATCGTGACAAACGGCGATTTTTTCAAAATCATTCAACAAGAATTCAGTTAATTTTGGATCCCTTGGCAATTTGAAGTTTCCAAATTTAAATTATTAAGATTTTTTTTTAATGGAAGGTTTATATTAATTCTATATTTTTTTTTTAAATGTTGCAGGTAGACTTAAAATAAAGTCGACTCATATTTTTGACTAAACAAAATCACATGTTGTACAAGAATTTTATTAAGTAATTTGTCTAAATTTTGCATCAAGTTTTTATAATTAGTTTTTTCAATTAAAAATGTTTATTATATATAAAATGAATTTTGTTAAATTTGCAATTTACCATGATTTATTTTAATATTGAGGAAGGATGTGAAAATACAGCCAGCCAAAAATAAAACGCTCTCAATTCCCTTTGAATGTCGAGATGTTTCGGGCAAAATTTATTCGCCCATCCTCAGTGAACTATTCTAGTGGAAGAGAGTTAAGTCTCCTTTGATTATACATAGTGGTTATTAAATTAACTTACAAGTTAGTAGTACTTTTTTGCCGATTTTGTTTAATAGCCAAGGGGGGGCGCCTTACTTAAATATAAAAATCCAACCTCGTAGCTCAATTCTTTCATGCTTAAAATGGAACACAGACAGATCATGTTGTGAAAAGGGGTCCTCAAACGTGTATATCCATCAAAAACTCATTTTTTTAATATTTAACAAATTTTCGTTCACTTTTTTCCACCAGTTTTGCTAATATATATTTGTCATTTAAATAATTTATATAAATTAAATATTCTCGATCGAATCTGTCATATTCAATTATTTAACTCTCTTTTTTATTTTTCAGATGTAATTGTGCCAAAGGACTTGATTTCTGAACTCTTATTTAAAACAAGACATTCATCACCAATGTATATATATATATCAAAGTGTTAATATTGAAAGTATATGGATGCCAAATAAAAAAAACCAAATTCCTTTTCATGCAAGGAGCAGGAAGACACTTCTAGAAACAAAATAAATTTCTTTTTATTGGTGAGTTTAAAAAATATATATCAATAGAAATATATGATACATGTATTTAGCATTCGTTGTTTAATAAGTTATCCCTTGACTATTAATTTTCACTTATTTATTATATTAGAATTTAGTTTATTAATATATTCACTATTTTCCCCACTCTTATTAAATTCAAAAATTTATTAAATAAATGATTTTTTTAAAATATATTTCTCATTTTAGATACAATACCATCTATAATAAAAATTAATATAGACCAATTGAGGTTGTGAAATAGTTTATGTAAAAGAAACATTCTTCATTCTTATAGAAAATTTTAATTAGCCTATTAAATATACTTCTTTATTTTTCAGATGAATTTTATGCCGAAGGACGATTCTTGTGAACTTATGGTTAACATTCATCAATCAACAATACAGTATACATATAAATGAAGGTGTTTGTAATGAATATAAATGATGTCTAGAAGTGAAAAACCAAATTCCTTTTTTCCTAAGAAGCGGAGAAGAGTCTTCATAAAAATAAATCAAAACTCTCACTTGGTGAGTACCTAAAAATCATTCATAAAGTAACATAAGTGTAAATTGACAAGCATCCAATCTTCTATTTGCTATCTCTTAGTAGAATTTGCTTTTCTTTTATACAATAAGGCATCGATGTTGCTCAGGGGCCCACATCTTTTGGGTACGTGGATGGCGACCACAAGCTGCCCTAGCTGGAACTGGCAGTACTTCTTCTATTCTTTGCATGTCAGTCTCATTCCTTCTATATTTTCAACAAGCGTCAGACCGTGCGACGGGTCGCAAAAACTTTCCGGTCGCAAAAACCCCCATATCCTCCGCCAACCCAACACCGCGGTATATTCCATAGAAAACGAGATAATCACAAAAAACCGATTTTCGTGACCTTTGGCCTCGAATATCTTGTGACACGAGATTATAAGAGACTTTTTGACGTGACAACGTCTTACAAATCATGTTAGAGGGGCATGCACGAAAAAGTTTATCAGCTTGAATAACTCCTCTGTCTTAAGAGGTATAATTATGGGGAATATACGGTTAGAAAGAATGAGTTTTCAGCTAAAGATTTCACCATTTATTTTTTCCTATCATTTTATTTTACCGCGCTGCGTTAAATTCTAATTTGAAATTTTAAACCCCTGTAGATTCCGAACGGCTAATCAGATCTGATTAAATGAGATGTCATTTGGTGCAGAAAGATAACCTCTAATAGAATAAATAAAAAAATCCCGAGTAATTAACTCCAAAATTGGTTTTTTCTCGAAAAACCTCATTTTTTAGGCAAAAAAATATCGAAAAATAGCCCTACTTGTGCAACGCATAGCGACTTGACCATAAAAGCTATATTAAATCTAAATATAGTTTTAGAAAGAGTGGTTCAATACCCCGGGGTGTTTTTTCCTTTTTTTCGATATGAACTCATTTTACCGCATGAGAGCACTCGGCGGGATTTCGTTTTTCGAAAATTTAAACCCCTGTAGATTCCGAACGGCTAATCAGATCAGACTAAATGAGATGTCATTTGGTGCAGAAAAAAATCCTCTAATAGAATAAATAAAAAAATCCCGATTAATTAACTCCAAAATAGTTTTTTTCTCGAAAAACCTCACTTTTTAAGCATAAGTCGCCCTTAATGGATAAAAAAAAGCCACACCTGTCATATATTGTTTCATTGAAAATGTTTGAACATGTTTATTTATGAAAACAAATTACTAGTAAAAAAAAAACAATATTTTCTCTCTTTATATTTCAATATAGGTAAGAGAAAAAAAAATTTTTTGAAGTCAAGCAAAAGACGTTGTCACGTTAAAAAGCCACCGGCTGTGTAGAAGACACAGCCAACACCTAATTTTTTTTCCACTCTTTAGAATATCAAAACAAAGGTGTGTACCAATTTTCAGCTAATTCGGAAAAATTCCGCAGTTTGCCTCTTTTTGAGCTTATATGACTGGACTATATAACTTTCAATTTACTTTTAAATTGAAAGAATTTGGACCAAACTTCGTATTTTAATCCGAATTACAAAACATTCTTTGAATAACGGCAACATTTTTGAGGATGTCCTTATCTATAATTTTTATAAATTTTCTATTCTATGTGATGCTAGGAATTGTTGCTAAATATATATATATATATATATAAAGTGATGATGAATCCTTAATTGAGATACCTATTAGTATATATACAGAGTTATTTGGTAGTTTAGAAAAATATTTTTCTTGGAAATTAAATTTTTGGTAGTTCAGCAGATAAGGTCTGTTTATCGTGTCTATGTCGATCTCAGTGGGTTTTCAATATATTAAGTAAATCATATTAAACCATTTTAATACAGTAAGGGCAGCGGCCTAACCAGTGGCATAGCGAGGGGGGGGGCAAGGGGGGTAATAATGCCCCGGGCGCCAGTCACAAAGGGGCGCCGTTTATTCCCTGGCCAAATGGTTCGAAAAACAAAAAATGGCTGGACAATTTTTATTTGTATTATAATTGATTTCAGGAAAATATATTTTAAATGTAGTGCCAGTGTAATATAATAATTTATGCCGAAAAAAAGTCGACGAAAAAAACTCGCCGAAAAAAAACGCACCGAAAATTTTCTAGCCGAAAGCAAAATCTCTCCGAAAACAAGGTCGACGAAAAAAATCTCGCCGAAAAAAAATGGCCGAAAATCCGAAAAGTTCCAAAATAAAATATTTTAAAAAATCTGGTGTGACTATCGCACAGTAGACAACTTTCTCTTACCAAAGGTACTGTACTGTGCTTGTCACACCAGATTTTTTGTGTCGACATACGTATATGCCGTATGTGTTCAATACGTATATACACATTATAGTTTCCGTCGATATATTAGAAGATGTAATGAAATTTATAAGTATGGGAAAATATCTATTTATATTTTGATACCCTGACTTCTATCTTTCCTATGAAGAACAAGAGTAAAGTGGTCTTCATAAGATTTCAAAAGCAAAATGAGAATATACATTTTAAATATCATCTAAAAAATAATTGATTTTTGAATTTTAATCAAAATCGTTGAAGCGAATTTTGAGAAAATTGAAAAAAACTGAAAAATTAACATCAGTAAAGTACTAGTAGTTTTTGGCCGATTTTGTTCAAAAGCTTATTTTCACGCCCTAGGGGGGGGTGTTTAACTTAAATATAAAACTTCACCTTCCTAGCTCAATTCTTTCATGCTTAAAATTAACACACACACACACACACAGGATATTTTTGATGCATATTTTGGCCTTTTTAAATGCATAATTTGAGGTTTTATTAGAATTTTCTTTTTTTTTTTAATAATAAAAAAAACACTCACACTTTTTCCTCATTCACACTCACACACACATGCACACAGTCGCTTCGGCAACTTAGGCCATATAAGACTTACGATAAACGTTATTAAATATATATACTGTATATATATATATATAAATCGCCCACTGGGGGGCGATCGCCCCCAGGTTGGGAATCACTGCTTTAGACCAAGCCCGAGGGCCAGAGCCCTACTTATAAATTTCATTTCATCTTCTAATATATAGACGGAAACCAGGGGGCGAGGGGGCTCGAGCCCCCCGCCCAAGGGCATCGAGGCCTTGGCGCCCCCCGGAACCGGCATAGGCGCCCTACGGCCTCTAAGATATAGCCCAGCGAATGTGATTTTATCATATTCTTTTCATCGATTGTCTTAAAAAATTGATTGTTTTCTTTTTAAAATTATATTACAACTTGAATTCTACTATTTTAAATGAATTTAATTCCAAAAATAATAAATAACATATATAGAGGCTTTATAATTAAGAATTTTTTTTATTTTGCAATATATAAGCCTTAATTTGATGTTTTATGGCTCTGGAGATTTACTCAGAATCTGTATAAGCCTTAATATTTAATTTTCTTGGAATTGAAAATTTTTTAAGCATGAAGGAATTGAGCTATGAGACTGAAATGTTATATTTAAGTTAAACACCCCCGGGACCGTGAAAATAAGCTTTTAATCAAAAATCGGCCAAAAAGTACTAGTATTTTACTGATGTAGTTTTTCAGTTTTTTTCGATTTTCTCAAAATGAAAGGGCTTTTACCATTCTTCAGGCCCGCCCGACACGCCCGGAATTTTTTCAAATCCGCCCATTCCCGCCCGAGATTTAGTGAATGAATGAACGGAACGAATGTCTAGCAATTTTTAAATAAAATTTCATTTCCATGCCCGTCGAAATAAAATACTCTATTTTAAAAAGTTTTTATTCTTTGATATTTTCCCGAAAACTGAATAGTTTTTGAAATAATCACAGAAGAAAACGACATTTTTCGTAAAAGCAAAGAAAAACCAAAACAAAATCATACAGATGTCATTAAAAAACCTGTAAATATAAAACAAATTCGCTGAGAAAATTACAGGATGCAAGAAATTTGCCCCCCCCCCCCCCGCCCCTCAAAGGCTGGTTACGCCGCTGACGGAAACGTATGGGAGATTTTGCTTTCGGCGAGTTATACCGCCTCCATAATAATTTTGTATATTTTACATATAATATTATATGGTTTTCGAATGGGGGGGGGGCGCTAAAAGGTATTATGCCCGGGCGCGAGTTAAGCTCACTACGCCACTGGGCCTAACTAGCCTTTTAGGGTGGAGGGACCAAGCTCAACTGGGCGCCGTTTTCTTAAGTTGTAATATAATTTTAAAAGAAAAGTATAAATTTTTAGACATCTATGGAAAGAATATGATAAAATCACCGTCCCCTATATCTTAGGCGCCCTAGGGCGCCGATGTCGGTATCGGGGGGCGCCAAAGGTTTGATGGGCCTGGGGGGGAAGCCCCCAGCTGGTTACGCTACTGAGTGTGGGTCAATATTAATTAAGTCCCATCCATCCGTTTTCTACTTGTGATTATTTCATTGTTTTTATAAAAGAAAATGAAAATCTTTATTTGATATTTTCTAGGTTTGAACCATGAAAGTTTTCATGAAAAAATATAATATTTTTTTAAAAACAATGAAATAATCACAAGTAGAATTTTTAAAATTGACAGAGACTTTTTAGAGACTTTTTTTTGCCAAAAACAGACTTTTTACCGGCTATTTGACTAAAAAAGAATAGACTTTTGAGGTGACTTTTTTTCTAACTTTTGCACTAAAATTAATTATAAAAAATCCCAAATAGAATTATCATTTAATTTGAATATGCCTATTGAACCTATACAGAAAAATATTTACAAAATTTATTTCATAATTATCTAATATTTACTATTAGTGATTTTTTTTTTTTTTATTTAACCCCCCCCCCCCTCCTCCCATTCTCCAATATTTAGATGATGGGAGACAAATTAACTTTTTATATATTTATATATATTTTGCTTAGTTCATTTAAATAAATATGCTCGGTCTGACGCCTGTTGAAAATATAAAATGAAGAGACAGGCATACAATGAACATAAGGACTATCTGTCCCAACTCGTTAGCTCGTGGTCCCCATCCATGACCCACAGGATGTGGGCCCCTAAGCGATAAGATTTTTCTTAGTAATATTTCATAATTCTAGCCTAATTCCTATATCCTTGATTTCTCAAATTCTTCTCTTTTTTTCATTCCAGCTAGCTAATTAACTAAATCTCCATTCATTCATTAGAATCAATCACTCTTCTAATATTATTGTCTTATCCCGTCCATTTGCCACCCTATGTAGTTCATATTTACTTAATACATTTGTTTTATACAAAAAACGTATTCTTAAATTCGTAAGGAAAATATTAACGTCTAAAATACTTCATTTTAACTTCTGAATAAATTGCCAAACTGCTGCCCCTGAATTTGCTGCCGCTCTAGGCTGTAGCCTTCTTAGCCTATTGAGAAATACAGCCTTGGACATATCAAATCCCGGAGGAATTAAAACCCTTCTCCAAAAGCACATCCTAAAAACTTCCCCTCCATAATCCCAAGAGAATATATATATATAGAAGTCCTTTCAGAAAAGATTCATCTCTATATGTGTGCCTAAGATAGGAAAAAAGGGCACCAATTGGAGATTTGATTTCATTAAACCACCCTTCAAAAGTCAAGTGAAGAATTTCTCGATGTGATCCACGGCTCTGTTAGATAATCTGTCGTCCGTCTACGTAATGTAAGTAATATTTACATTTATTTAATACTTAGCTAACTTTTTATAATTTTTATGAATTCCATACACCAGGAAAACGGTCTCCTTGTCGCCGTGACTTTCGGTTTGTTCGTTCATATGGTCTGTGTCCAGTGGAAATATTCGTCAGAGACATTATGGCGGTGGCGATGTCCCCTAAACTCCAACCAGAACTCCCGAAGACAAGCAGTGGCCCCAGAAGATTGCACTTCATGAGCAACATCTCTGGCTCTGCTTTCACTATCTCCCATCAGGTAAATAATATCCCATTCTTTATCTATCTTCATTTGATGATTAACAATGATGTGAGGGACAATTTATTACTTATGTACTTTTTCAGTTTTTTTCGATTTTTCACAAAATAAAGTTTTTCGAGAAAATTGTTTGAAGTACACTTTACTGATGTATTTCAGATTTTTCCAATTAATTTTCCGACTCTTCCTTCCAGAGAGCCAATGTTAAATCGGTATGAGGATTTTTTGCATGCTAATTTCGATTCAAAAGGGAACATTTTCACATTTAAAAATTCTTTTCCATTCATTTAATTATGAAATTTTATATTTATTTAGGATTCTCTCTTGTGTATAAAGTATCCAAATATGAGAAGGTCTTCGTACCTTATGCACCCATTCCAAAAAAAAATTTGAAAAATTAATTACGTAGGGAGTACCTAAGTTAAATATAAAATTTCAACCTGCTAGTTCTTTTCGTTCTTGAAATTTTTTTATCTAATTCTCCTTTTTTTATCCTTATTAGCATGATTCCATGAATACCTTTTCTATCTATATATTACATAAACAGAAAGTAAAAAGTAAATTTGTTTTTCCAGTATGATGCATTTAAATCAGAGGGGGAACCGCGATGATTAAATTAGCTTCCAAATTAATATTTTTTTCATTTTTAATTAAAGTTAGAACTAATTCTTTTATTTTTTAAAAATTAATAAAAAATATCTATAATAATATACAGTATTTTATATTTGATATAAAATTGTTAAAAACTTTATTTGAATATTTATTTGACTAGGTTGGTCCAGCAAGGTTGGTGACATCTCATGCATCTCAAATCGTTCATCCCACAAATAAATTTGGAAAGCATTTTTATATTTCATCACATCTATTTACCCTTTCTAAGGTCAGTTATTCTTTCAAATATTAATTGATTCAAATTTAATGTTTTCAATAAATAGATATATTAATAGAAATATTCACAAGGCATGATTCAACAGGTTAACCTTTCAAGCTACCAATTTTCATTTTCACTCACTTTTTTTAATATTTAACCCTTATAGATCACTTTAATTTGCTTTTAAATTGCATATAATTATTCAAATTATTAATATTCATAATAAATTATATTAATTCTTTCACTTTTTTTCCACCAGTTCTGCTAATATTTGTCATTTCCAATCAAATTATTTTGATGATCCAAATATCAAATCGATTCTCTTTTTTAATTTCAAAACATTTAAAATAATTATCTCCGTTTTCAAAATATATCTCTTATTAAAGTGTTTGAAATACAATATCATATGTAGGTAGCATAATTATTTATTTAATAAATTCATTCTCTACTTGCCTAAGTCTGAAGAGTATTAAAGTCAAGATATAATTTATATAAATTAAATATTCTGATCGAATCTGTCATATTCAATTATTTAACTTTCTTTTTTATTTTTCAGATGTAATTGTGCCAAAGGACTTGATTTCAGAACTCTTATTTAAAATCACCAATGTATATATATATCAAAGTGTTAATATTGAAAGTATATGGATGCCAAATAAAAAAACCAAATTCCTTTTCATGCAAGGAGCAGGAAGACACTTCTAGAAACAAAATAAATTTCTTTTTATTGGTGAGTTTAAAAAATATATATCAATAGAAATATATGATACATGTATTTATCATTCGTTGTTTAATAAGTTATCCCTTGACTATTAATTTTCACTTATTTATTTTATTAGAATTTAGTTTATTAATATATTCACTATTTTCCCCACTCTTATTAAATTCAAAAATTTATTAAATAAATGATTTTTTTAAAATATATTTCTCATTTTAGATACAATACCATCTATAATAAAAATTAATATAGACCAATTGAGGTTGTGAAATAGTTTATGTAAAAGAAACATTCTTCATTCTTATAGAAAATTTTAATTAGCCTATTAAATATACTTCTTTATTTTTCAGATGAATTTTATGCCGAAGGACGATTCTTGTGAACTTATGGTTAACATTCATCAATCAACAATACAGTATACATATAAATGAAGGTGTTTGTAATGAATATAAATGATGTCTAGAAGTGAAAAACCAAATTCCTTTTTTCCTAAGAAGCGGAGAAGAGTCTTCATAAAAATAAATCAAAACTCTCACTTGGTGAGTACCTAAAAATCATTCATAAAGTAACATAAGTGTAAATTGACAAGCATCCAATCTTCTATTTGCTATCTCTTAGTAGAATTTGCTTTTCTTTTATACAATAAGGCATCGATGTTGCTCAGGGGCCCACATCTTTTGGGTACGTGGATGGCGACCACAAGCTGCCCTAGCTGGAACTGGCAGTACTTCTTCTATTCTTTGCATGTCAGTCTCATTCCTTCTATATTTTCAACAAGCGTCAGACCGTGCGACGGGTCGCAAAAACTTTCCGGTCGCAAAAACCCCCATATCCTCCGCCAACCCAACACCGCGGTATATTCCATAGAAAACGAGATAATCACAAAAAACCGATTTTCGTGACCTTTGGCCTCGAATATCTTGTGACACGAGATTATAAGAGACTTGCAGACACGAGATTATAAGAGACTTTTTTTCCACTCTTTAGAATATCAAAAGGTGGTCAAAAAGGTACAAAGGTGTGTACCAATTTTCAGCTAATTCGGAAAAATTCCGCAGTTTGCCTCTTTTTTGAGCTTATATGACTGGACTATATAACTTTCAATTTACTTTTAAATTGAAAGAATTTGGACCAAACTTCGTATTTTAATCCGAATTACAAAACATTCTTTGAATAACGTCAACATTTTTGAGATGTCCTTACCTATAATTTTTATAAATTTCCTATTCTCTGTGACGCTAGGAATTGTTGCTAAATATATATATATATAAAGGGATGATGAATCTTTAATTGAGATACCCATTAGTATATATACAGAGTTATTTGGTAGTTTAGAAAAATATTTTTCTTGGAAATTAAATTTTTGGTAGTTCAGCAGATAAGATAGGAAATAATAAATTAATATTTATTTGTTACAGAAGAGAGATCGTCGGTACAAAAAAAGATCCAAATTCGTCATCATCATTAGCAAAGAATCAACTCACCTTTAGTTGCATCCACATCGATCCTGGAGCAAGTCAGTTGAGCTCATGTCTCTGAAAAGTGCTATCCTCTATTGCGTAGATATTAGCAAGAATAATACACACCTCTACTTCCCTCCAATTGAAAGGTATTTATTATTTGCATATTTGATTTTATAATGTGTATAATGTATTTATTAGTATTTTGACCTTTGCCAGGGTCTTGAAGAGATTTTATTTTGAAACATACAGTATTGTCATTAAGACATATATGAATCTTAAACAATAAATCTCCCTCAATTCTAAAATTTCTTTTGTAGTTTTTTTCAGGTATTTCGCAGTTGTTCGGTGGGATCTAGGGATTTGTCGGAAGATTTAATCAAACCACCAATTCGTATCAGAGACAATTTTATTGGTTAACGAGGATGCATCTTGTTCGTTTCGGCCGACAATAGGCCTCCATCAGAACCATATTTGTCTGAAATTTAAGACAGTTTTCTACATTTACAATTACAATTATTTAGTTATCCGATTATTAGTTATTCTTCTTCATCAATGATGAACTTATATACTGTATATATAAACAATAATTTTTTAAAATGTCAAAGCATTCATGAAGAGGTAAGAATCGGATAACTAAATAATTGTAATTGTCTTGAATTTCAGAAATCAACGTTAAAATAAACTATTCACTAACCATCAATATATATATATATATATATATATATATATATATAAAAATTAGTAATTTACGAGATTTGTTTGTGTTTAAAATAGGGCAAAATTGGGAAGGGATTATAAAATAATCTTTATTGAATATTTAAAAAATATCTATAGAATAGGATAAGAAATAATAAATAAATATTTCTTTGTTTCAGAATACATTCATGTTCGTCATCATTATTAGCAAAGGATTAACTCGTAGGCATTTAGAAAAAATAAAATTTTTAAATAATTGTGAGCCGATAGAGAAAAGCAAGCAAAGAACAGAAGGCAAGTCCTTTATTCGCATTCACCTGGAGCCAGGAGCCAGTCGATTGAGTGTCCGTCTACAATTGGGTTGATAATAGCGAGAATAAAACGTCGCACACACCTCATCTCACACAAATTGAAAGGTATTTATTATTGGCATATTTCAATTTAATTTATATTTTATTTCTTAAAATATTGTTATAAATTTATCATTTTTTTCTAAATGATCAAACCTGCAAATCGTTTATCAATATTATTATTTTATTTTTTGTAAAATTTTTCGTTTCTGGCAAATCCTCTTTTTTTTCCTAGACTCACTATTTAATAAGAAAAAATAATAATTTTTATCTGTTACAGGATTGAGCATTGCTTGTGGTCGCCTTATTCTTTCATCATCGACCTTGTCGCATGAGCATCAAAATCTCAGCGCAATTCTCTGCTGTCTCTCTCTGAGCACAAGGTATGCCCAGATGATCAAATATTTTAAATTGATTACACTGAAAAACTAGCCACAAACATCTGACATGATGTTTACATTTTCTAATGCCGTTTTTTATGCTGATTACAAATCTGGAAACCATTTTTCTCTATCACGTCAGGTTTTCAAGATATACACAAAAACATATATTTTTTAATCTTGCCGGGGTTGATTTTGAAATTAATTTTTTTTTTTTTTATTACCACCCCAGTTATATTGTATATCAAATGGAAAGGGCATCTAGAAAGCTGTAAAATATCACCTCATTCATCTCTCTATCTCATCTCTAAGTGATTTTATAGCAATTTAAATAGGTGTGGTTAGGTTTGCCATTTTTGACAATTTTAACACGCCATATTTCTTAAACGAGTTGAGATATCAAGTTGAAATTGGGGCTTTTTCTTAGTCTCTATTGACTCTACCTATGACCCAAATTTCATAGAAATCTGAGATGATGAGGTTAAAAAGTGTATCGATTTGACATGGAATGAATGGCTCATATATAAATGGTTAATGTCAGATATCTCAAAAACGGTATGTGATAGAGACAAACCAAACGGTTTGCATATTTGTAATCAGCATCCCCCTCAATTGTCGTAAAACCAGTGTTGGTTACCAAGATATCCGCCGAAAGTTTTTTTTTTTTTTTTTTTTTTTTTATAAAAAAAACATTCACACTTTTTTCTCATTCACACTCACATTCACACACACATTCACACGGTCTTTTCGGCAACTTAGGCCATTTAAGACTTTTACGATAACCGTTGAAATAAATATATCTATTGTGGGGTCCAGGCATTTTTATTTAAGTCATTTGGTATCCAAATGCCTTAAATAAAATTATCGGACTGCCTGGGGTCCGAACCCGCGACGTTCGGTATAGAAGGTAGGCACGCTACCAACTACTCCAAGCCCCGTGGGCAGTTTTTTTTTTTTTTTTGTTTATCAGTGTTATTTCATATCATAAATTATTTTACCTTGGGAAAGTCATTCTTTATGAAATTGTAAATAGCTTTTGATTACATTTATTTTTAATATCACTAACTTTATTAAATAATCTATGAAATTTGTTTTAGGTTTGTTTTAATAATTATCTTCAAATATTAATAAATAAATTCGAAAATCTTTTCGTTCCCATTTTGATTAAGAATTCATAGGCTTATATATATATATATAATTTTTATAATTAATATAAATTTGTTTAGAACTCGTTGAGATTATCATTACTCTAGTATGGTTATCAAAGTGTCCTGATGACGTTCTTCCAAGTGTCCGCTCATTTCTTTAACGATTGGTAACCGAATCTTTATCGCCCACTATCTTCTTTCTAGATATATATATATATATATATATATATATATGTGTGACCGTCCACATGAAAAGGTACCAAATCTTTACCTGGGTCAAAATTGAGTTTCGGTATTTTTAGAATTTTTATCATTTTTTGTTTTGAAGATATACATTTTTAAAATTTTGGTTATGAAAAATCTAGATTTTAGAAAAATGCCCCACCTTTGTCTTGTTTTTTCTATTTTTTTTATATAAAAAAATACATCGATTTTGATAAATCGAATATTTCATTATATAGGATGAAGAACTTGAGAATCGGAATCAGTAATAAAAAAAAAATCAAATTTTTTTGAACTTTTTTTATTAAATCGGCTCTCCTGAAAATTTAGCCCTGTGAAGATTTGGTACCTTTTCTTGTGGACTTGGAATGTAATTTCTTATGAATAATCGAATACACTTGTGAAGGGATTATGGGATGAATAAAACAATTATTTAATAAAATAATTTCTATTGAATATTTAAAAAATATCTATAGAATAGGATAAGTAATAATAAATATTTTTTTGTTTCAGATCTTAGGAAAAAACTCCCATGAGCTCATCATCATAGCAAAGAATCAATCTATTCGCCTTTTTTATTAATTGTGGGTTGATATACAAACAACAAACAAGACAAATTTTTAAGTTGCATTCACCTCGGTTAGCTCTTTCTTACTTTTACCTCTATTTAATATGTATATTCATCCAGCGACCTTTCTTTCTTTGCCTTGCAGTTATTTGGTGAGTTTAATTAAATTCCACATTTAATTGAATTAAGAAGAACAAAGAGAATAAATGTCCAAAATCATATCTGGCTCATGGAAAAAATTTTAAAAATTCTTTAATTAAAATACATTCAAGATAAATGTGTATTTGTTGTACTGATTTAATAATGACGTTGATTTCCTATTAAGTTATTCACTGAGTATGATGATTATTAAAAATTCATTTATTATTAATAATCATTAAGATTTCATGAATACGATATGATTCTGGTCAGGAACATCACTATTAAGTAGACATCCATGCATTTTCATGTGATTATTTCACTGTTTTTTTATAAGATGAAAGAAAATCTGAAATTCTATTCTATGTTTGGAAAAACTTAACAATCCATCTATTTCTCTTATAAAAATTAAATTTTTATTTTTTATTTAACTTATAATGACTATCGTCCAAAAAACACTCATAAGATTAGTCAAATTATTAAATTCTAATATGAATAATCTAATATATTTAAAATGGATATTTGTGAAGGGATTATGGGATAAATAAAACAATTATTTAATAAAATAAATTAATGGAATATTTAAAAAACATCTTTAGAATAGGAAGAGAAATAATAAATAAATATTTCTTTGTTTCAGAAGAGTGACAGGGGCCAGTCGATTGAGCTCGTCTATTGGAAAGTGCTTCTTGGTTCCACTGCTTTGATATAATTTGGAATAAAACATCGCACTCACCTCATCTCTCGCAAATTTAAAGGTAGTTTTTTAATGATCAAACTAGAAAATCATTAATCAATTTTATTATTTTATTTTCTGTCTCTGGTAAATTCTAAATTCTCTCTTTCTCTCAGACACACACTCATCATATTTAATAAGAACAAATAATAATTTTTATGCCTTTTATCTGCTCCAGGGACGGGTATTCGAGTGGTCGCCTTCCCCCTTCATCATCGATCTTGTCGCATGAGCATCAACAACATCTCAGCGCATTCGAGGCTGTCTCTTCTCCCTCTGCACAGGTAGACCCAGATAATCAAATTTTTTTTTTTTTTTTTGTCTTTTTTGGCATCTAAGGCCATTTAGACCCCATCCCTACTTATTTCAAATGATTGGTAGTCACTTCAAATGAAATAAATTTTTCTCGCTTGGGACGGGAAGCGAACCAGGGACTTCTCAAGCTAATGCCTTCTCTCTGAGCCACGGGTCACGGGCAATTTAATATTGAAATCATAAATATTAATCTTTGGCAAAGTAATTATCTTTCTTTTTAAATCTTTGCTATAGAAACCTCCCCTTCATTATGAAGTCTGTCCTTTTTGATTAGGCTGTCAAGGGATTCGTTTTTAACTTGATCGTAAATTTTTTTAAAACGGCCAAAAATTTATAAAAGAAAAAAAAATTATTCTTTACTTACCTTCCTATTCTTCTTGGTAAGGGTTATTTCTTTTTCTAATTACTGTCCTTTAGGAATTTGTAAAATTGATGGTATAACAAAATTTGTTGATAATTTTTTAATTTTAAATAATCGCTTCGTGAGTCCGCCTGTGCTATGAAATTTTATTGAATACTAATTACTTTAGTAAAATGTTAATCCTATTTATTTTTTTTTGTCTCACATCCCTTTATAAAGTCCAAAGTATAATAATTTTTTTTTTATCTCAAAAAATATTAGATTAAAAAAATTAATATCTACTTTTCATATTCTTTTGGAAAATAATTAAATTGCTTTCAATTAAAATAGGAGAATTAAAAATTATTGGTTTAAAATCTATAAAGTTATTAAAATTAGTATAAATACATTTTTATTAGTATATATATATATATTAAAGTTAAATTCATTAACTCTTAATATAAAACATTAAAATTTGATTTGTTTGTTTTAGGCAAGACCGAAGACGCAGGACATCACATTTATACCAGGAAAGAGTTAATTATTTTGAGGGTTGAAGAGGTAATTGTGTATGAGAATCTCAATCTCTGGCTTGAGGGAAAAATAAAACATGTAAGTATTTTTTAAATTTCTTTTTATTAAATATTAATTACATGAATAAAATAATTCACAAGCAGTTTAAAATTAAATTATTAAGAAAATTTTTCATTATCTTTTCTTTTTTTAAAATTATAAATATATATATATAAAATTATAAAATTTTTTAATAAACATTTTTATTTCAGAAAAATAATCGAAATTCGTAAGTATATTTGACATGAAATAAAAAATGATTATTCATAAAATGAATTGTCATTTATTTATTATTTATTAATAATTCCCCCCCCGAGGATGTCACCTTGTCGTGGTGGGGGGCTTGACCGACTAAGAACATCCAAGTCTCAATGTCTTGGTTCATCCAAGACATCCTAAACCAGAATAAATGCTAAAGACAAATATATTTATTTATAATTTTATAATTAAATATATTCTCTTTAGCGCCCCTGGCGCGCAGAGAGCCGGCGACCGTCTTGCTTGCCTTGCTGTATGGATGCCTACATGCAGGGGGCAAGCGGGCGGCCGCCGCCGTCGCCTCATGTCGACGTCAGCACTCTGCGCATGCGCCAGGGGCCAAGGAGTGGGGACTAGAGGCTATAAAAGTCATTGCGCGCATGGGTTGGAGGTCGGGGTTGGTGGTGGACAGCAAACTGATCACATCGTCTCTCCCACCTTGACTTGTTCCTTAAATAGACTTAATAAATATATATTGATTGATTTTATTTATTTTCCATTTCCTATCCTAGTATATATTTATTGCACTGTTATATTAAAGAATTTTAATATCTATTATTTTTATATAAGAATATTAATTAAACCTAATTTAAATATTTACTATTATTTTGATAATAAGAGTAGTATTGTATATTATTAGTAGACTATTTTATTAAAGATTAATAGAGAAAATATTAATTGAAATAAAAAGAGATCAATAAAATAGTCTACTAATAATACTTTAATGTTACCTGTTGATTTTCTTCTCCGTTGTCAGCCTGAGGGAAGACCTTAAAAAAGAAAAATATTATTTTATTATTTTTTCGTAGTAATATAACATACAAAAAGTTTCACTTACAATCTTAAAAGTACAGGCAATTTATAAAAATCGTACAAATATAATATAAAAAAGCAGACTTTAGGACAAAAGGGAATATTATTTTCTTTACATCATATTAATTTACAGAATAAATTATATTAAAGATTTGATCTATTTTAATAAAATTGGAATAAAAAAAAAGATTTGTTTTATTCAAACAAACCTTATTAATTATTTTTTAAGATGTAGAAAAAATATAGAAAACAGAGTTTATGCTATTTCTTTCCACATAATCTTCTCAGGGCTAATTGGACCCTGTTATGCATTAGTGTGTCAAGTGCCAAAAAAATTAAAAATTGATTTAAGCACGGAATATTGTTTCAAATGCTATAATTAATAGTATTTTTTATGAAATATGTCCCAAAAAAAATTTATATTTAATGTTACTTGCACAATTGTCAAAAAAAAATTATATATAATCTAATCAAAACAAAAATTCTTAATGTTAATAGCTGACGCTTGACACACTAATGCGTAACAGGGTCCAATTATTTTATTATTAATTAATATAAAATAAATCTAACATACAATCATCTATTTTTTAAATTTATACTTTGTAAGAAAATTGTTATATAACTATTAATTTTGAATAAGTATTTATATTGTCCGATGAACGAAATAATTCCAAGGCATTCTAACAAAGCCTGAAACAAAAAAATATTTTTGTCTTCTATCATTATGAAATGTAATGTAAATATTTAAAATTTATTAAAGTTTATTTTTTAAATAATTGTTTTATTTACCCAGTAATTCCTTTAATTAACAAAGCAAATAAGAAAATTATTTAATTAAGGGATGGGGATTTGTGGAAAATTATTATTTTTTTTATAAGAATGAAAAATAAAAAGGAGGGATGGGAAGAAGGGATTCATTATTAACGAAAAAACTGAATACTATTCTAATAGAGATAGTTAAAATAAATTTCAATATTCTAATAAAATATGGGGATTGACTTCCCCGAGACTTTCTCGTATGTTCTTTTGGAATTACGTCTGGATGTGTGTGTAAACACGATTGCTTAAAAACCAAAGCAGCTAGATCGATGAAATTTGGCATATGCTCCTTACACTAAAATTGTAGATTTCTATCAACTTTTGGAGTAAATACGTCACTTGAAGTAGTACTTTACTTAAAAAAGTTTTTTCAAAAATTTTGAAATTTTCAATTTTTTTGTTATATTATGATAAAATACTCTATTTTAAAAAGTTTTTATTCTTTGACATTTTTTCGAAAACTGAATAGTTTTTGAAATAATCAAAAGAAGAAATAGAAAATTTTCGTTAATTTTGATAAAAAATCAAAACAAAATCATACAGGTGTCATTAAAAAAAGGGTAAATATAAACAAATTCATTTGTTTCACAAATTCATTTGTTTATATTTGCCCTTTTTTTAATGACACCTGTATGATTTTGTTTTGATTTTTTATCAAAATTAACGAAAATTTTCTATTTCTTCTTTGATTATTTTCAAAACTATTCAGTTTTCGAAAAAATGTCAAAGAATAAAAACTTTTTAAAATAGAGTATTTTATCATAATATAACAAAAAAATTGAAAATTTCAAAATTTTTGAAAAAACTTTTTAAGTAAAGTACTACTTCCAAGTGACGTATTTACTCCAAAAGTTGATAGAAATCTACAATTTTAGTGTAAGGAGCATATACCAAATTTCATCGATCTAGCTGCTTTGGTTTTTAAGCAATCGTGTTTCACACACACACACACACACACACACACACACACACACACATAATGCCAAAAATGGTTTTTTTGGACTCAGGGAGGTCTAAAACGTGGAGAAACATCAAAATCTCGAAGTCGAATTTTTTTACGATTACATAACTTTCTCTATACGAGAAAGTAAAAATGAGAATAAATAAAAGTAATTCCATTCCATACCTCTAAAGAGAGTTAGTCTATTAAGAATAGGAGCTCCTACCTCTTTAAGCACCCCAAGCCCTTTATGCCTTCCCGAGAAAACTTCGAAATCAAGTTAGTTAATATATTACTAGAAAATAAAATTGAAATGTTAAAATTAAATGTTTCAGGATTCCTATTTCCAAAAATAAAGATTTTTCTATCAAAAGAAAAAAAAAAGAAAAAACCCCCAAATTAAACCGATTTTGCAATGCCCTTGTAGGAGATAAAAATAATAAAAATTAATAATAATTTCTTATTAATATGATAAAAATTGAACTGTTTATACAAATGAAGGTAAAAGTAAATGTATTCTAGGGAAGGAAACCTTTAGATGGGAATGGAGACAGACCCAGAAGCGAGGCTAGCCATGGAGGCACGTTTTATTTTTATTTATGCCCTTTCGATAAAGTTCGGTAATAGGGTAAATTTTTTTTTTTTTTTTTTTAAATTGCTTCAGCCTCCATAAATAAAGACCTTGACCAACAAGTCATTTCGGGTCAGCCTACATTTAAAATCACCAAAACGATCTGATAAAATTACATGGAATACTAGTTTTTAGTTTTAAATTATAAAAAAAAAAATCAAAAAAGATAAATAATTGAAAAATGCATTACAACCAAGATTTCAAAACTCTTATTAGAAATAATTAAATTTTCGAAAGTCAGTTAAAACGAGCGGTCTATTTATGTTAAAATCATGTCTATTGACAAATGAAATACAATTTTTCTTATAGACTGTGGCTAAGGCATAAATAAAAATAAACCTCCAGAGCTAAGAGACATGAGTAGCAATTATATATTCAAATAAATAAAAATAATTCTAAAAAATTAAGCTCTTTTAAATGTGATTTGAATTAATTTCGTTCCAATATAAATAATTTAAAAAAGAATTAGAATTTTAAAAATTTCAATAAAGACTCACCAGATAAAAAGTTTTTCGATTTAAGACGACGAACGAGGATGTAGGCTCTGGTAATATCTCGCTTTAATAAAGGCCACACACAGGTCTGGAGTCGCTGGGAACCTGCATCAAAAAGAAACAAACCATAAAGGAATTATTATATCTTAGTCATTAGAAACAAATAAATTAAGAAGCTAAAAAAAAAAAATTATTTTTTAATATAATAAATCATTATCTGAATGAATAGAGGTAAAAATTCTAATTTTAATTATATCATTTTCCATTTGAAGCAAAGCAAAGTGCCCTCCCCAGACTACGATAAATGAATAATCACAAAAAATAGAAAAAATCCTAACATGAGCCCATCCTATTCATTTCGACCGATCATAATTAAATTTACTTATTTATTTGTAAATTTTAATAAATATAAGAGAAAAAGTATTTCAATTGAATATTATCATGGAGTCATATTCTTCTCCAATGATAAAAAATAAATAAATATGAAAAGGTGCAATAAAGAGGATGGGTTCTCGAGGCTGACTAATTAAAATATTTGATTATCTGGGCATACTTTGTGCACAGGGAGAGACAGCCTTGCCTGAATTTGCGCTGAGATGTTGATGCTCATGCGACAAGGTCGATGATAAAGGAAGAAGACGACCACAAGCAATACTCAGTACTGTAACAGAAAAAAAATCATAAAAATTAATATTTTTGCTTATTAAATATTATTAGTGAGTTTTGGAAAAAGAGGATTTGCCAGAAACGAGAAATTTTACAAAAAATAAAATAATAATATTGATAAACGATTTTCAGGTTTGATCATTTAGAAAATAATGATAAATTTATTACAATATTTTAAGAAAGAAAATATAAATTAAATTGAAATGTGCAAATAATAAATAGCCTACCTTTCAATTTGCAAGAGATGAGGTGTGTGCGACGTTTTATTCTCGCTAATATCAACGCAATTGTAGAAGGGCACTTTGCAGGGAGAGGCGAGCTCAATCGACTGGCTTCTGGCACGAGGTGAATGCAACTAAAGGACTTGCTGTTCGATGCTTGCTTTTGCCTACGAGTTAATCCTTTGCTAATAATGATGACGAACATGAATGAATTCTGAAACAGAAATTTATTTATTATTTCTTATCCTATTCTATAGATTTAAAAAAAATATATTCAATAAAGATTATTTTATTAAATAATTGTATTATTTATCCCATAATCCCTTCCCAAATATTCATTTTAAATATATATTAGGGTCCGACCGAAACAAGATTTTCAGCCGAAACCGAAACCGAATATTCGGCCTCAATCTTAGTTTCGGCCGAAACCGAAACCGAAACTTGTATTTCCTATAAAAATTTTTTTTTCATTTTACCTTTTTTTGAATTTTTTTTCCCTCCCGTGAAAATTATTTTACCTTTTTTTTAGGGAGGCTAAAATTTTTTTCTCCCTCAAGTGCAAATTATTTGACCTTTTTTTTTTTTGCATGCGAGTCTCATCCCATTTTTTCAGACTCTGGTTTCGGCCGGCCGAAAGGTTCGGCCACTTTTTGGCCGAAACCGAAACTACGGCCGAAACCATGATTTTTGGCCGAAACCGAAACCGAATATTCGGTCGGTTCCTAATATATATATATATGGTTAGTGAAAAGTTTATTTGAGCGTTGATAGAAAAAATCCCCCTTTTTTTATCAACGAAAACAAAAATTAATTAATTATGAAAGAAATTTAGAATATTCTCACAATAGACAGAAGAGGAACAATTATATTTTTAATAAAGCGACTAGGAAGGTCAAATATCAAAAGAGGGAAAGAGAGAGTATGACACCTTGAAAAGAGTTTCTTTGAAATAAGAATTGAATATTAATTAGGCTAACCTGGTGACAGAGAGGGAGTCTGATGTTTGCTGAGATGATGCTCCAGCGACAAACTCGATGATGGGGTTGAAGGCGAAGTGTAGAGACTTTGCTTCTATTCGATGTCCATTCATTTGCATTAATTTGTTTTAACCCTCTTCGTTTTTCTTGGTGCCAGGGGACAGACGACGATGCTGAAAAAAAAATAAAGGTAATCAATTTCATATTCATATTATTCATAACGGTGGCAAAAATGGCTGGTAAAAGTAAATGTATTCTAGGGAAGGAAACCTTTAGATGGGAATGTAGACAGACCCAGAAGCTAGGCTAGCCATGGAGGCACGTTTTATTTTTATTTATGCCCTTTCGATAAAGTTCGGTAATAGGGTAAAAAATCACAAAAAATAGAAAAAATTCTAACAGGAGCCCATCCTATTCATTTCGACCCATCATAATTAAATTTACTTATTTATTTGTAAATTCTATATATAAGAGAAAAAGTATTTCCATTGAATATTATCATGGAGTCATATTCTTCTCCATAGAATAAAAAAAAATATGTTGTGACTGGTCGCAAGGCACACAACTTTCTCTTACCTTCGGTAATCGAAAGTTGCGTTCTGTGCTTGTCACACCAGAATTTTTGTGTCGACATATATTTAGTAAAATTTAAAAGTATGGGAAAATATTTATATTTTGTTACCATGGCAACCATTTCCTACCTTTCCTATGGTGTACAAGACTAAAGTGGTCTTCAGAAGATTTCAATGGCAAAAGAGCATCTAAAAAATAATTGATTTTTGAATTTTAATCAAAATAGTTAAAGCGAATTTTGAGAAAATAAAAAAAAACTGACAAAGTACATCAGTAAAGTACTAGTACTTTTTGGCCGATTTTGTTCAAAAGCTTCGTGTCACGTGCCAGGCAGATGCATAACTTAAATATAAAATTTCAACTTCATAGCTCTTTTCGTTCTTGAGAAATTTTGTTGTTAGACCGACACACAGACAGACCATGTCGCGAAAACCACTTTTTTGGATTCAGGGGACCTCAAAACGTGTATATCCGTCAAAATCTCGACATCGAATTTTTGACATGAATCCAATACTTTCTCTCTCTATATATTAGCATATGTGGGAGTAAGAGAAAGTAAAAAAAAAAAACATTTTGCGTTGACAGCCTAATCAATAGACAGGCTCCTATAGCCTTTAATGATAATAAAATATCCTAAAATGGAGGGGATGTTTCCATAGCAAAGATTTGAAAAGAAAGAGAAGACTTTCCCAAATTAAAATATTATAATATTTATGATATGAAATAATAAATTTAAAATATTTGATCATCTGGGAATACCTTGTGCACAGGGAGAGAGAGCAGAGAATTGCGCTGAGATTTTGATGCTCATGCGACAAGGTCGATGATGAAAGAAGAAGGCGACCACAAGCAATGCTCAATCCTGTAACATATAAAAATTATTATTTTTTCTTATTAAATATGATTAGTGAGTCTAGGAAAAATTTGCCAGAAACGAGTAATTTTACAAAATATTAAATAATAATATTGAAATACGATTTTCAGGTTTGATCATTTAGAAAAAAATGATAAATTTATAATAATATATTGATAAAAAAAAAACAAAATATATATAAATTAAATTAAATTGAAATATGCAAATAATAAATACCTTTCAATTTGCGAGAGATGAGGTGTGTGCGACGTTTTATTCTCGCTAATATCAACCCAATTGTAGAGTGGCACTTTGCAGGGAGAGGCGAGCTCAATCGACTGGCTCCTGGCACGAGATGAATGCAACTAAAGGACTTGCCTTCTGTTCATTGCTTGCTCACAATTATTATTGAAACAATTTATTTTTTCCATCTGCCTATGAGTTAATCCTTTGCTAATAATGATGACGATCATGTATGAATTCTGAAACAAAGAAATATATATATATATATTGATGGTTAGTGAACAGTTTGAGCGTAATTGAAAAAATCCCATCTTTTTCAAACGAAGCTCTAACTCAGTGGTTCCCAACTTGGGGGCGATTTGGGTTCTCAGGAGGGCAATAAATAAGTGAGGGGCAATTGGGGGGCGATGACTATTCAAAGGGGGAAAAATTATTTGAGTTTACTAAAATTTAAAAAAATAAAAATCTCCTATTAGGGTCATTCCATATCAAATCAACAAAAAAAAAAAATCATTTTAACACCACTAGTCACAGATTTTGATGAAACTTGGTATATTTGTTCCTTTGTTATAGGTAAGCAACCACACCTAATTTTATTGATATCTCCAACGATTTTCATTTTACAGCCCTTTTTAAGTTTACGTGATAATGGCAGCCGCTGCTCTCTCGAGACCCCGGCCTGGCCGTGCATGTTCTAAGAAAAAAAATCATTTCTTCAATATTTGTCAGTGAAGCTGCATGAAAATTTCTATTTTAACTAATTGAAAGATGCAGATTTCAGAAAAAAATTAATTAACCCTCTAAACCTAACCGTTTAGCTATAACTTGCCATCAATTTTGGAATTTGTGAATTTTTAAAAGCGATTTTATGGTTTTACGTTTTTTGTAATATCTACCTGAGGACTTGAGATAATCGAACCAATTTTTTTTTATTATGATCCCCAGGAAATTTCCTACAACATCCAATAATAAAATTAATGGCTTTTTTATTTCTTCATATTTCAAAACAACTTTTTTCAAAAAAAAAAAGATTTTTTCCGAAATATTTTACTGGTTTGCATATTTTACTCAGCTGGGTAAAATAGTATTATTTATTAAGCAAATTTAGACTAATGTTAAGCATGGACGTAACTAGGGGGGTGCTCCCCCCCCAGAAAGCTTCCTGCCCCAAGAAAAATTGAGAAAATATGGGACTTTCCAGGCCCCCCGGAGGATAGCTGGTCCCATGGCTTCCCCAGCCAAATTCTCTAGTTTCCTTGAAGAAACTCTTGTTAGAATTAAAATAATACCTTAAAAATTATCATTTTTTTAAATGATGATGGAGTCATGAAAAAAACAAGACGAATGCAGCCAAATATTATTTTATTTTAAATCTCGCCCTCACGGCTGACGTTTCGGCCCGAGGTCTAGGCCATCTTCAGAGCCGGCTGGCAATAATCAAAATGTGTAGAAACTTTCAACAACAGCGACAACATTCAGCATGTGGTTCGCTCACAGCAAAGCGTAGAGAAAAAAAAAAAAATTTTTTTAAATTTACAAAGCATCTTACTTGCTTTGTAATAAATTAACCGCCTACCCTCTCTTGAACTAAGACCCTACATTATATGACGGAGTTTAAGCAATCATAAACTGTTGTTATAAATGATTTATTCCTTGTTACTATAAAGAAGCTGTTGGAATAAGTATTTTTTTTTTCAATAAACAAGCTTACTCAGACCATGGGCATACCCAGGATCAAATCTAGGGGGGGGGGGGCATGGGAGGGTAGGCGGTTAATTTATTATAAAGCAAGTAAGATGCTTTGTAAAGTAAAATATGCAAACCAGTAAAATATTTCGGAAAAAATCTTTTTTTTTTTGAAAAAAGTTGTTTTGAAATATGAAGAAATAAAAAAGCCATTAATTTTATTATTGGATGTTGTAGGAAATTTCCTGGGGATCATAATAAAAAAAAATTGGTTCGATTATCTCAAGCCCTCAGGTAGATATTACAAAAAACGTAAAACCATAAAATCGCTTTTAAAAATTCACAAATTTCAAAATTGATGGCAAGTTATAGCTAAACGGTTAGGTTTAGAGGGTTAATTAATTTTTTTCTGAAATCTGCATCTTTCAATTAGTTAAAATAGAAATTTTCAAGCAGCTTCACTGACAAATATTGAAGAAATTATTTTTTTTCTTAGAACATGCACGGCCAGGCCGGGGTCTCGAGAGAGCAGCGGCTGCCATTATCACATAAACTTTAAAAGGGCTGTAAAATGAAAACCGTTGGAGATATATCAATAAAATTAAGTGTGGTTGCTTACCTATAACAAAGGAACAAATATACCAAGTTTCATCAAAATCTGTGACTAGTGGTGTTTTGGCCTGGTTGAGTTGACATGGAATGACCCATTTAGAAGATAGCCATTATAAAAGAGGACAGAAAATGGTCATAATAATCAAATAGTCCGAATATAATTTCAATCTAGAATCGAAACGTCACTTTTGTTTTCATTAAATTAAGATTGACCGCATAATAAAAATTTTGTCTACTACACCTACGGTCAGGGTATTTTTTTAAATAAATTTTTTGCCATCAATTTTGGTTTATTGTAATTAATACAAGAAATTAAAAAAAATTTCCACGTTTCCGTTTTTTTTCTTCTTTGTTGTATGTATTCAACTACTGAAAAGAAAAGGTTTGAAAAGTACTTTTTTGTTAAAAATTTTAGAATTATGTTTTGTACGTAAATGCCAGATTCAGATCACAGAATCTATGGATTTCATTCAATTTGAACCAACAATAAATTTTGTATGTTCAGTGAGGGACAATATCAAGTCGCACCCATGAGTTTTCTACTTGTTGTGATTATTTCATTGTTTTTAAAAATATATATTTTTTAATGGAAACATTCATGGTTCGAACCTAGAAAATTTCCAATAAATATTTTCTATTTTCTTTTGAAAAACAATGAAAAAATCACAAGTAGAAAACGCATGGCTGCGACTTGATATTGTCCCTCACTGTACAACAGGAACATTTCTGTACGATGCACAAATTGATAGTAGAGCTAAGAGTGAACGGATAAAACTACTTTGGTTGTTGGCCTACGATAATTAAATTGTTAAAAATAATAACAACTGCTTTATTATTTATACTTTACTTTAAATTAAAATTAGGCATAGAATGAAAATGAAAAGGGGGCGATAGGTGTTAGACAACCTCCAGAAAGGGGCGATGGGCCAAAAAAGGTTGGGAACTTCAATGCTTTAACTAGTTAATCTTAAGTATATCCTGGAAGATATTCATAGAGTACAATCATATATATATATATACTGCCGCGCAAAAAAAGTGGCGCACTTTGTTTCTTCTAAAAGACCTATATTAATACCTTAATGGAACTCGAATTATTAATCATTTAATATGAAGTATTTTAGAGCATTTCTAAGTAAATTAATACAAATCCATGTCATTTTTATAAATAATATAAATTAACAAAACAAAGGTCAATAATCTTGAAATTTTTGTTATTATTGCCGAATTTTTAATATTTTAAAATAATCTTTCAGCTGTTTCAGTAAAATTTTGTCATGTTCTATTTACTGGAAAGTTCATTATAAAAACAAAATTTTTAATTAATATCCAACAAAATCGTCCCGATAAGTTAATTTTTGATAGTTTTCGGTTATTTGAAAATACACATATCGTTGTTTATTTGATTTAAATTGCTATAATTTGATTGGCATGGGTCGAAAAATTTGTGCAAAAATTACTTAGAAATGTATAAGTTTATTCAATTAAATGTATAAAAAGATGACAGAGTATTCAGCCAAGATCAAAACATGGTCGGGTTACAGAAGAAAGTCGCCACTGTTATGCGTGGAATGCATACATATATATCTAATGTAAAAAGAAATTTTATATATATATATATATATCACGTTCACCCTTGGCCTGTATCTCAGAAGTAGAGCATTATCTAAAGCCAAGCGTTCGCTCCGTCTCATGCATCAGAATTAAATCTCTATATAATAATAAATATTTAATTTAACTTTTTTCTATAATATTATTATAATAATTCTAAGTAAAAATTGTTCAGAATAAAAATAATTCGAAAAAATTAAGCTCTTATAAATGTGATTTGAATTAATTTCGTTTCTAATATAAATAATTTAAAAATGAATTAGAATTTTAAAAATTTCAATAAAGACTCACCAGATAAAAGGTTTTTCGATTTAAGACGACGAACGAGGATGTAGGCTCTGGCAATATCTCGCTTTATTAAATGCCACACAGAGGTCTGGAGTTGCTGGAAACCTGCATCAAAAAGAAACAAACCATAAAGGAATTATTATATCTTAGTCATTAGAAACAAATAAATTAAATAGAAGGAGAGAAGGTTTTATATATATGGTAAAATATCTAAATTAAATAGTTAAAAAATTTTTTTTTAATATAATAATTCATTATCTGAATGAATAGAGAGTTGTTCTGCAAATGACGTACATTGAGCGCCACAATTAAGTTCCCACCTGATAGCTAGAGCCTTAACTATATGGTGTATAGTGAAATAATTTTAATAAAAAACCAACCCTCTGTTAAATAAATCGCCAAGGAGGTTGAAATAGTTTTTTTATTTCTAATAGTATGAAGTTAAATTTATACTTTCCTATAGTTTATATACACAGCGCGTCAATGAAAACGTAACACTTTGTTTCTTCTTAAAAAGGAATGTTCTAATTCATCTTATAATAGTCCAGGCGCTGGAGGGGGGAGTTGAGTATGCAAAATGTGAGGACCGAATTCTGTCAATGGATTTGGGCTAAGAATAGCTCCCAGAATAAGGATCCGGATCTTGCCGGGTCAATTTTTGGTCCAATTTTTGTTTACCCTCGGTCCTCTTATTTGTATTGGAAATCAATGGAATACCTGCTAAGATAATGTGAAGACCTGCAATTATAGTCAAATTCTTATACTTAAAACCTCAAACAATGAAAAAATTATCTTTTCAGCAACTGCGGCGATACTAGTCTCCTGAAAAATACTATCTAGCTTAGGTGGTCTTCTCTACCCCCTTCATCTCCTTTCTCTCCCTTTATTTCAAATTCAAATATACCTAAAAAACACGCAAAATTGTGGAGACAGGCAACCAAGTTCATAACCAACTACCTTGTGCTCCTACCAATGGGGGGGAAAAATAGTATCTTGCCGCCAGCAACCACTGCAACGGTGGTTTTCAGGCCGTATATTTGAATTTGAAATAAAGGGAGAAAAAGGAGGTGAAGGAGCTAGAGGGGACCACCGCAGCTGGCGACAAGATGGTACTTTTCAGGAGACTATAGGGCAGTGGTTTCCAAACTTTCTTTTACAACGCCTCCCTTAAAAATATTTAATCGTATGACGCCCCCCCCCCCCACACACACACATTTAATAAAATAATACAAAAACAAAATTTTTAATAAAAATAAATGTTAGGCCTGAAGGAGTATTAGAAAGAGGGTTGTAGAGATATAGGTAGCGAACTGTATAGTGGAAACGCTCCTTCAAACAAATTTGGATTCCTAGGAAACCCCAGGCGGGGAGATGAGAAGTGCATCGTCATATTATCAAAAATCATATCCCACCAAAAACTTTAATAACACAAAAACAAATAAAAATACACTTCTTGATGTATAATGGCCACGCCGATTCGGGCTGGGTAAATCTTCCCAAAAATGAATTTAATAAATGTATAAAAGTTTCAAGTCGAGCAACGGAGGGCTCTGCCAGTTCCCGGAGTTGGTTTCCCACCAGTGCGTAAATCGGGGTTTGGTTGTTGCTCGAGGGGGCATGTGACCATTGGTCAGATAGGCTTAAAAAAAAAAAAAAAAAAAAAAGGGGTTTTGGACTGCTGCGAGCGTGGCCGTTAGTCAAGTCTGAGTCAGAACTAGAACTCGGTAGAGAGGAAGCGTTGATCGCATCCTTCCTAAGATGCGGGACGCTTTCTATGCACTATCCGGCAACTCCCTCTATCCTGTGGTGGCTCTGACGGGTGTGTTTGGCGACTTTATTTCTCGCGCGAACATTAATACTAAAAGATGTAAATGTATTTAAAATTTTTTTTTTTTATTTATTCATACCCCTTTATAATTTTAATTAAAAACTCCGTCCCAGAATCTTCTAAATTATTTTATAATTTTATTTATAAAACTAGCAATAATTTGGAAAATTTATCTTGGTGGCCAATATTCGCGTCTCCCCTTAGACTAGTCCGCGCCTCCCTAGGAGGCGCGCCTCACATTTTGGAAAACGCTGCTATAGGCCTTGGCTATAGAGTATCACCGCCTACCTCCTATACCAAACGTCGCGGGTTCGGACCCAGGCAGTCCGATGATTTTATTTAAGCCATTTGGATACCAGATGCCTTAAATAGAAATGCCTGAACCCCCAATATATATAATAATTACAACAGTTATCGTCTAAAGTCTTAAATGGCCTAACTTGCCGAAGGGACTGTGTGAATGTGTGTGTGAGTGTGAATGAGAAAAAAGTGTGAATGTTAAAAAAAAAAAAAAAAGAGTATCACCGCAGTTGCTGACAAGCTAGTTTTTTCTTTGTTTGAAATATGCCATTTGGATCTTTTTAAATAAGAATGACTGGACCCCCAATAGATATATTAATACTAAAGGTTATCGTAAAAGTCTTATATGGCCTGAGCTGCCGAAAAGATTGTTTGCATATGTATGTGAATGGGAAAAAAGTGTGAGTGTTAAAAAAAAAGAGTATAAGAATTTGACTCTAGATCCAGATCTTCATATTATCTTAGCACGTATTCCATTGATTTCTTATACAAATAAGAGAGGGGCCTATTCTCGGCCCAAATACATAGTTATTTGCCGCCTCCATCCCTCACGGGATATTTAATTATTATTTGACAAGGGATGAAGAATTGAATGATGTTTATTTACCTGGTAGGGAAGAGAGAGAGAGATTAAGATGATGCTGTTGGAGCGGCATGCGAGATCTAAATTCTGAGCGCTCTGGATGGAGATGGGCCATTCTCAACAGGTCGGGAGCGATAATCTATAACAACAAGAGATAATAATGCAAAATTATTTATAATTTTACAGGTATGTTAATTAGGACTAAGTCTTATTCAAAATTGGTGTGACTGGTCGCACAGCACACAAATTTCTCTTACCTTTGGTAAGAGAAAGTTTTGTACTGTGCTTGTGTTTAGTTTCCGCCGATATATTAGAATTTAAGATATAAAATAAAGGGTCATTTCTGGCCAGATTGAAGTCATTATCTGGGCCACCTTGGAATGAAGATATTACAGATATCCCAAGAGCAATAATTATTCTAATTAACCGAATGAGAAGCTCATTCGAGAAACGAGCACTGGCAGATTTAAATAGGTTCAACAGAGTCCATATTTCCATCTGTAATTGTTTAACATCCCCAGCAACCCCCTGTCACGTTTTAACAGAATGCCCGTTATAAAGAAAATTTATATTGAACAAGGATTAATATTGTTTTCTATTTATATATTTTAATTTTAAGGGGAGAAATTCACTCGCTAATACAGTCCTGGTTGCATGAATTTATTAGATAGTTGTAGTTAAGTCAGATTAAGATGCGCCTTTTTTCGCGGCGTTGATGGGGAAATCATATATCATTCGTTTATAAATAGAATTTATTTTAATATTTAAATTGTCATTAAAACATACATACAATCAGATTTTTACATTAAAATTATTTTGGTGTTCTTGTAGGAGCAAAGGCCGCCCTAGTCGAGTAACAAATAAAATATTGAAACAAGTTGCAAAAAAACAAAAATATTAAATCAACTTGTACGTGTTGATTTAATATTTTTTTAATCTAATGAACGCGATTCCTGAAAGTGCGATGCCCGACTCCGCAGGGCCCTGTACAATTCTTGGCACCTGCAGTTGCTTTAAAATTATAAACACTGTACGTGCCTAAACTAAGATAATAATCACACAAGAATTCCAAATATTTATAAGAAATAATTAATTTTCGAAAGTAAAGTAAAAAAGTTAAAACGAATGGAGATTTATTAGTCTTAGAAAAGATGTAACACCTGTTTTTTCACTATTCTAAAATTTATTTTGTAGTTTTTTTTTTTTTTTTTAGGTAATTCGCTGTTGTTCGGTGGAATTGTTGGAAGATTTAATCAAACCACTAATTCGTATCAGAGAGAATTTTATTGTTTAACAAATATGCATCCTGTTCGTTTCGGCCGACAATAGGCCTTCATCAGAACCATTTCTGAAATTCAAGACAATTACAATTATTTAGTTATCCGATTCTTACCTCTTCATGAATGCTTTGACATTTTAAAAAATTATTGATTATACAGTATATATATATAAGTTCATCATTGATGAAAAACTAATAATCGGATAACTAAATAATTGTAATTGTAAATGTAGAAAACTGTCTTAAATTTCAGACAAATATGGTTCTGATGGAGGCCTATTGTCGGCCGAAACGAACAAGATGCATCCTCGTTAACCAATAAAATTGTCTCTCATACGAAATGGTGGTTTGATTAAATCTTCCGACAAATCCCTAGATCCCACCGAACAACTGCGAAATACCTGAAAAAAACTACAAAAGAAATTTTAGAATCGAGGGAGATTTATTGTTTAAGATTCATATATGTCTTAATGACAATACTGTATGTTTCAAAATAAAATCTCTTCAAGACCCTGGCAAAGGTCAAAATACTAATAAATACATTATACACATTATAAAATCAAATATGCAAATAATAAATACCTTTCAATTGGAGGGAAGTAGAGGTGTGTATTATTCTTGCTAATATATACGCAATAGAGGATAGCACTTTTCAGAGACATGAGCTCAACTGACTTGCTCCAGGATCGACGTGGATGCAACTAAAGGTGAGTTGATTCTTTGCTAATGATGATGACGAATTTGGATCTTTTTTTTACCGAAGATCTCTCTTCTGTAACAAATAAATATTAATTTATTATTTCCTATCTTATTTTATTATCTTAAGAAAAATTTTAAATATTCAATAGAGAATATTTTATATTCTTAATCATTAATTAAAAAGGGATAAAATTGAATTGAATAATACTGTATTTACCTAGTGAGGAAAAAAGACTGAGTTGTGTTCAAGCGACGTGATATTCTAAGATGCGATCAACAATAGAATATATTTTAAATTTATTTATTTTTAAAAGACTTACTTTATTAATTATCTTTTGAATTCATTGGGTTAGTTAAATTGGGTTAAAAATGACACCTTATTAAAAAAATCGCTAAGAAGGTTGCAATATTTTTTTTATTTTCTATAAATTTATACCTCCCTATATAATATATTTTAGAATAAATGAAAAAATGTTAATTTAATGACAAGTTTTTTTTTTTTTTTTTTTTTTCATTTAGATAAAAAACAAAATTCAGTCATTTTTATGGCAAATTCAATAGAAATGGATTATTTAAAAGTTAATTACCTTCTCCAACCCTCTCGAGATATTTAATTAATAATTGACAAGGGATGAAGAATTGAATGATGTTTAATTACCTGGTAGGAAGGAGAGATAGATTAGATATTGCTGTTGAAGCGACTTGCTAGAACTAAAGTCAAAGAGCTCTGGATGGAGATGGGCCATTCTCAACAGGTCGGGAGCGATAATCTATAACAACAAGAGATAGATAATAATACAAAATTATTTATAATTTTACATGTATGTTAATTAAAAAAAAAAAGGAAAAAATTGAAATTCTTATTCTTAGAAAAATTATTTAAATTATGAATCAAGTGGGAGTTTGAAATGGAAAAATATATCAATTAGAATTAGTTGAAATTTATATTTTAAGAGTGGCAAAATCTCTCTCCTTTCATATTTATTTTTATTTGGACCCTGTTATGCATTAGTGTGTCAAGCGCCAAAAAGTTAAAAATTGAGTTAAGCACAGAGTATTGTTTCAAATGCTATAATTAATAGTATTTTTTTATCAAATATGCCCTAAAAAATTTATATTCAATGTTACTTGCACAATTAACAAAAAAAATTATATATAATCCAATGAAAACAAAAAACTTTAATGTTAATTTTCTCAAATCTCGGTAGCTGGCGCTTGACACACTAATGCGTAACGGGCTCCATTTATCAATAAAATTCGATCAAAATTAAAGATGCCATTAATTTTTCTATTACACTATAATATAGAAACAGGAGAAATGCTCAGTGATCATTATATGCGGGTACTTTATTAATATTTTTTCAAATTTTAGAAGGGATGAAATTCACCACGTAACAACGTCCTGGTATCATTTCAGTATTATATTTATTTAGAAGAAATTCAATGGCTGAGTGGTAATTATTGAGATTAGGTAGATGTAGGCAGCAAGTGATAAAAAAACTTTATTTAATTATCGTTGACGTTTCGGTATCTCATCGATCCCATCTTTAGGACGATAAACTGTTAATGTTCCTTAGATAGATCCCATTAGATCTATATGAGAATTGCCTTAGGTGCATGGATTGAATTTTTATTTTGTGGCAAATGGGCCCGAAACTACTGCACTGGCCAAGATTGAAAGACAAGCCACAAAATAAAAATACAGCACAGGCGCCTACGGCAATTCTCATATACATCTAATAGTACATGCAAATTTAATCATTTATTTTTGTAGAAACCGAAATTGCATCTATATAAGCCACATTAACAGTTTATCGTCCTGAAGATGTGATTCCGAAACGTCAATGATAATTAAATAAAGTTTTTTTATCACTTGCTGGCTGCCTACATCTACATAATCCTAATAATTAATATTTATTGTCATGAATACATACATGACTTTAATATTAGCACAACGCTCGTTTTAGAGGATTTTGGAAAAATATTATTTTGGTGTTCTAGTGAGAGCAAAATCCACACGAGGCAGGGACGTACTTTCGGTAAAGTTAAGCAAAATAAAAACATTAAAACAACTTCCACGAATTGTTTAATTAGTAAAAATATTCAATGGCTGCTCCTACTCCCTTCCTTTTGTATAAATCAACAGCCACGTACAGTGAGGGACAGTGGCGTCATTTCAACTTTTTCTTGGGGGGGGGCAAATTTTTTCTTGGGGGGGGGGCAAACATTTTTTTTTCTTAAAATTTACTTACAAATGGGTACTCAAATTTAGCCAAAACATATTTAATTTAATTAATTGTTTAATTTTGTACAGTTTGTATACTCGTAGATGTATTTTGGAGCATTTTATTTAGAATAATATAAAATTTTATAAAAATCAGAGCCCTTGGGGGGGGGGCAAATGCCCCCCCTGCCCCCAAATGACGCCACTGGTGAGGGACAATATTAAGTCCCACCCATGCGTTTTCTACTTGTGATTATTTCATTGTTTTTAAAAAATATTATAGGCCTATATTTTCATGAAAACTTTCATGGTTCAAACCTAGAAAATATTCAATATAGAGTTTCATTTTCTTTTATTAAAACAATGAAATAATCACAAGTAAAAAACGCATGAGTGGGACTTAATATTTACCCTCACTCAGTAGCGTAACCAGCTGGGGACTCCCCCCGCCCCAGGCCCATCAAAGACTTTGGCGCCCTCGATACCGACATTTTAGGTTCCATAGATTGTCTAAAAAATTGATACTTTTCTTTTAAAATTACATTACAACTTAAAAAACGGCGCCCAGTTGAGCTTCGCCCCCTCCGCCCTCAAAGGCTAGTTACGCCGCTGCCCTCACTGTAATTAAATGGTTTAATATGATTTACTTAATATAGGGAAAACCCACTGAGATCGTAAGCAAAGCTGATCTTATCTGTTAAACTACCCAAATACCTCTGTATATATTGAGATATATATAAAGATTCACCTCTATTTCAAAAATATATATTTATATATTTACTTAGCAACAATTCCTGGCATCTCACGAAATAGAAAATTTGGAAAATTATAGATAAGGGCATCCTCAAAAATTTAATTTGTATCTTACATGCCAAAATAAATAAATTTATTTTAAAAATAAACTCACCATTGTAAGATCCAAATCCACAGAAAGATGAAAATATACTGATGACTATGAAGGCCATAAAGAAATAATAATGTATTGATATAGAAAAGTATTCTTCTCTCCATTTACATCAGAGGAAATGTTAATGTTTTTTGATTTGAACTCTTGCATCTTATTATTTCTAGATTGGTTCGTTGTGCTGAGGCCTGACATACAGTCTGAAAAAATAAATAAATAAAAATATGTAATTCATTATGATTTATTTTCAATAAGCTACAGTATTAGATGAATTTTAAATATTATATATAGTTAAAGTTATTTTGTTTTAATCTTTTACTAAATAAAATATTATTGCTATAAGAAACAGAACGGAAATGAGTTAATGAGTTTTTGTAATATGCTTTACCAAAAAGAAGGAACCAGGAGTAGACTCAAAATTGAAGCCTCCGATTTTCAACATTTACCGAGACGTTCCGGGAAATCTTTATTCTCTCATCATTAGTCATTCAAAGTGTATATGTCCAGGAGTAAATAATGTGAATAGATAACTCATCCACATATATAATACATGATGAACATATACCTATTTGAAAGACTGATGATGATGATGATGGGAGAAAAAAGTTTTTCCGAAACGTCTCAGTTAATATTAACTAGGTAGGGGCTTGTTTGAAAAGGATGTAATTTTTTCAATCAATGCTCAAATAGACTGTTCATTAGCCAGTCAATATATCGTTTAAGATAGCAAGTAGTCGAAGTTGAAAATTGTACTCCTGCTCCCTTCCTCTTGAATAAATCAACAGCCACGTTCTTCAATAGTTTAATATGCTTTATTTAATATAATGAATGAAACCCACTAAGATCGTCAGCAAAGCTAACCTTATCTGCTGAACTACCAAAAATTTAATTTCCAAGAAAAATATTTTTCTAAACTACCAAATAACTCTGTATATGTACTAATAGGTAACTCGTTTAAAGATTCATCATCCCTTTATATATATATATATATATACATATATATATATATATTTAGCAACAATTTCTAGCATCTCACATAATAGAAATTTTATAAAAATTATAGATAAGGACATCCTCAAAAAAAATTAGGTGTTGGCTGTGTCTTCTACACAGCCGGTGGCTTTTTAACGTGACAACGTCTTTTGTTTGATTTCAAAAAAAATTTTTTTCTCTTACCTATATTGAAATATAAAGAGAAAAGTATTGTTTTTATTACTTTCTCTTACCTATGTATATATGTAATATATATATAGAGAGAAAGTATTGGATTCATGTCAAAAATTCGATGACGAGATTTTGATGGATCTTCACGTTTTGAGGTCCCCTGAATCCAAAAAACTGGTTTTCGCGACATGGTCTGTCTTGTGTGTGTGTGTGTGTGTGTGTGTGTGTGTGTGTGTGTGTGTGTGTGTGTGTGTGTGTGTGTGTGTGTGTGTGTGTGTGTATGTGGGTGTGTGTGTGTGTGTTCAATTTTAAGCATGAAGGAATTGAGCTACGAGGTTGAAATTTTATATTTAAGTTAAATACCTCCCGGGACCGGAAAAATAAGCTTTTAATCAAAATCGGCCAAAGAGTACTAGTACTTTACTGATGTACTTTTTCAGTTTTTTTCGATTTTCTCAAAATTCGCTCTAACGATTTTGATTAAAATTCAAAAATCAATTATTTTTTAGATGCTCTTTCAAATGTATATTCTCGTTTTGCCCTCAAAATTGTTTGAAGCACACTTTACTCTTGTTCTTCATAGGAAAGATAGGAGAAATGGTTGCCATGGTAACAAAATATAAATATTTTCCCATACTTATAAATTTTACATCAGAATTCATATGTTCCGTACTGTCGGGAACTAAATATATGTCGACACAAAAAATCTGGTGTGACAAGCACAGAACACAACTTTCGATTACCGAAGGTAAGAGAAAGTTGTGTGCTGTGCGCCAGTCACACCAGATTTTTTTACTTTCTCTTACCTATGTATATATGTAATATATATATAGAGAGAAAGTATTGGATTCATGTCAAAAATTCGATGTCGAGATTTTGATGGATATACACGTTTTGAGGTCCCCTGAATCCAAAAAAGTGGTTTTCGCGGCATGGTCTGTCTGTCTGTCTGTCTGTCTGTGTGTGTTCAATTTTAAGCATGAAGAAATTGAGCTATGAGGTTGAAATTTTATATTTAAGTTAGTCACCCTCCTAGGGCGTGAAAATAAGCTTTTAATCAAAATTGGCCAAAGAGAACTAGTACTTTACTGATGTACTTTTTCAGTTTTTTTCGATTTTCTCAAAATTCGCTCTAACGATTTTGATTAAAATTCAAAAATCAATTATTTTTTAGATGCTCTTTCAAATGTATATTCTCATTTTTCTCTCAAAATTGTTTGAAGCACACTTTACTCTTGTACTTCATAGGAATAATAGGAGAAATGGTTGCCATGGTAACAAAATATAAATATTTTTCTGTTTATAAATTTTACATCTTGAATTCTAATATATTGGCGGAAACTAAATATATGTCGACACGAAAAATCTGGTGTGACAAGCACAGTACACAACTTTCGATTACCGAAGGTAAGAGAAAGTTGTGTGCTGTGCGCCAGTCACACCAGATTTTTTTTTTTTTTACTAGTAGTTTGTTTTCATAAATAAACATGTTCAAACATTTTCATTGAAACAATATATGACAGGTGTGGCCAAACTTTTATCAATTAAGGGCGACATATGCTTAAAAAATGAGGTTTTTCGAAAAAAAAATTAATTTTGGAGTTAAGTACTCGGGATTCTTTTATTTATTCTATTAGAGGTTATCTTTCTGCACTAAATGACATCTCATTTAGTCAGATCTGATTAGCCGTTCGGAATCTACAGGGGTTTAAAATTTCGAAAAACGAAATCCCGCCGAGTGCTCTCATGCGGTAAAATGACCTCATATCAAAAAAAAGAAAAAAAAGCCCTGGGGGTATTGAACCACTCTTTCTAAAACTATATTTAGATTTAATGTAGCTTTTATGGTCAAGTAGCTAGGCGTTGCACAATTAGGGCTATTTTTCGATATTTTTTTGCCTAAAAAATTTTACCGCAGCGCGGTAAAATAAAAGGATAGGAAAAAAATAAATGGTGAAATCTTTAGCTGAAAACTCATTCTTTCTAACCGTATATTTCTCATAATTATACCTCTTAAGACAGAGGAGTTATTCAAACCAATAAACTTTTTCGTGCATGCCCCTCTAACATGCCACTATAGACACATGATTTGTAAGACGTTGTCACGTCAAAAAAGTTGCCGTTATTCAAAGAATGTTTTGTAATTCGGATTAAAATACTAGGTCAAAATTCTTTCAATTTAAAAGTAAATTGAAAGTTATAAGATTTTTCATTTAGATAAATGTTATGAAAATTAATTTGAGTTTTCTTTTTGAATTTCACAATTCATCGATGCCTTATTGTATAAAAGAAAAGCAAATTGTACTAAGAGATAGCAAATAGAAGATTGGATGCTTGTCAATTTACACTTAAGTTACTTTATGAATGATTTTTAGGTACTCACCAAATGAGGGTTTTGATTTATTTTTATGAAGACTCTGCTCCTCAGGAGAAAAGGATGGCCATAAAGATATCTCTTCTCGGTCCTTTGCTCTTCGGGAGAGCGTGGTGAAAATATGTGATGCCCTCAGTTGTCGTCTTCCAAGCCGCTCGGTCTTGGGCCATATGGATCGAATGTTGAAGTCCCTGGCCGACAGCCCGCTCGACCTGGTCGACCCATCTCATCGGAGATATGCCTCGAGGATACCGACCGTCGACCTTGCCCTCTATCACGAGCCTCTCCAGGCCGTCAGTTCTTCTGGCCAGGTGGCCAAAATATGCCAGCATTCTCGATTTTATCCTTGTGGACAATCTTTTTTGGATGTTGAGTTCGCTTAGTATAGACGCATTTGTCCTTTGGACGGTCCAGGGGATGCGGAGCATTCTCCGGTAGCACCACATTTCGAATGCGTCTATTCGCAGTTGCTCGGCCTTTTTCATGGTCCACGTTTCAGAAGCGTATGTGGCGATGGGAAAGATTAGGGAATTGAGAGTTCAGAAGTGTAGTCCTTTGGCACAATTACATCTGGAAAATAAAAAAAAAGTTAAATAATTGAATATGACAGATTCGGTCAGTATATTTAATTTATATAAATTATATCTTGACTTTAAAATTCTTTAGGCTTAGGCAAGTAGAGAATGAATTTATTAAATAAATAATTATGCTACCTACATGACCCTGTTGAATCATGAGTTGTGAATATTTCTATTAATATATCTATTTATTGAAAATATTAAATTTGAATCAATTAAATTAATTAAAGAATAACTAACCTTAGAAAGGGTAAATAGATGTGATGAAATATATAAAATCATTGCAATGCTTTCCAAATTTATTGGTGGGATGAACGATATGAGATGCATGAGATGTCACCAACCTACATTTATATATATATACAGTGTTATTGATTGATGAATCTTAACCATAGGTTCAGAAGAATCGTCCTTCGGCATAAAATTCATCTGAAAAATAAAGGAGGATGTTAAATAGGCTAATTAAAATTGAGATTTTCTATCTGAATGAAGAATTTTTCAATTTACATAAACTATTTCACAATCTCAATTGGTCTATATTAATTTTTATTATATATGGTATTGTATCTAAAATGAGAAATATATTTAAAAAAATCTAATAATTTATTTAATAAATTTTTGAATTTAATAAAAGGAATAAAAATGTGTATTGTATTTTGATTGTCTAAATAATATATTTGAAATTTGAAAATATTTGCAGAGTGGGGAAAATAGTGAATATATTAATATTAATAAACTGAATTGTATTATAATAAATGAGTGAAAATTAATAGTCAAGGGATAACTTATTAAACAACGAATGCTAAATACATGTATCATATATTTCTATTGAATTATATTTTTGAAACTCACCAATAAAAAGAAATTTATTTTGTTTCGAGACGTGTCTTCCTGCTCCTTCCATGAAAAGGAATTTGGTTTTCTTATTTGACATCCTTATACTTTCAAAATTAACACTTTGATATATATATATATTGGTGATGAATGTCTTGTGTTAAATAGGAGTTGACAAGTGAAGTCCTTTGGCACAATTACATCTGAAAAATTAAAAAGAAAGTTAAATAATTGAATATGACAGATTCGATCAGAATATTTAATTTATATAAATTATATCTTGACTTTAATACTCTTCAGGCTTAGGCAAGTAGAGAATGAATTTATTAAATAAATAATTATGCTACCTACATATGATATGGTATTTCAAATTTCAAATAAGAGATATATTTTGAAAACGGAGATAATTATTTTAAATGTTTTGAAATTAAAAAGAGAATCGATTTGATATTTGGATCATCAAAATAATTTGATTGCAAATGTCAAATATTAGCAGAACTGGTGGAAAAAAAGTGAAAGAATTAATAAAATTTATTATGAATATTAATAATTTGAATAATTATATGCAATTTAAAAGCAAATTAAAGTGATCTATAAGGGTTAAATATTAAAAAAAGTGAGTGAAAATGAAAATTGATAGCTTGAAAGGTTAACCTGTTGAATCATGCCTTGTGAATATTTCTATTAATATATCTATTTATTGAAAACATTAAATTTGAATCAATTAATATTTGAAAGAATAACTGACCTTAGAAAGAGTAAATAGATGTGATGAAATATAAAAATGCTTTCCAAATTTATTTGTGGGATGATCGATTTGAGATGCATGAGATGTCACCAACACAGATCATACATATATCAAGATTGGACAGCTCCATGTTAAAAGTTGTCCGCAAGTTTTGACGCCCCCTTACAGAAGTTTCTGCGAACTAACTTTGCGCGCAAAAATTAAACATAAATTTTGTGTCAAATTAACGCTCTCTATGGCCGCAGTTCCAACTAAACAGTAAGCGGTGGAAAAAAAAAAACTCACCCAGATGCGTTTTGAACTCAAGCTCGTTCGAATTCGTTGTTTGCAAATTCTACCATTTTACTCTCGCGTACACTTGTTTTGTTATTTTCACATACCTTTTTAAGCTACTTAATTTGCGACTGTTAGGCCTACTTTTAATTTTTTTTTAAACGAAATCAAATTAAGGACAAATAGTGTCTCTAAATTTGTATCTCAAATAACTTAGATATTTTAAAGAATTTTTCGACATGTTTTTTTTTTTTTTTTTTTTTTTTTTTTTTTTTTTTTTTTTTTTTAATGAATGAAATTCATAAATTTTTTTTATGAATTATTTATTTATTTAATTATTTTAATTTTTTTTTATTCGATTAAGTTTAATGTCTTTTACGGCATAAGAGGCCATTTAGACCCCGTCTCTATATGATGCTAGATGTGAACCCTTGACCTTTGGTATCAGCAGTTCTCTACCTCTGAACCAATAATAATTTATTATAAATTGTAAAAAATTTATCTTTTGTAGGAAATCAAAATAAATAACCCCATTTCTTTTCAGATAAGATTTTTGTAGGGCTTCTCTTGACAATGGATCGATTCTTTTCTGTGTTAAGAATATGGTCATATATAATATTGGTATTAAGAATAACACCAAGAAATATTATTTTAAAAAATGTTTATGAAAAATCTTATATATTGAAAAAGACCGTAACACAGATCATACAATCCTGAAATTAACTTTGCTTTTGAAAATGACAATCAAAACTCCCTGGCCTGGAGACAGCGAACAGAGCGACATCTATGGAGTAAATTTTGAACTATTTCAGACAGCCCAGTGGTGCTCTCTTGCAGTACCTTTGTGTAACTAAATAAAAACTTGCGGAAATTCTTCCCATAGAGCTGTCCACCCCCTGGTCACCAACCTTGCTGGACCAACCTAGTCAAATAAATATTCAATAGTTTTTAACAATTTTATATTAAATATAAAATATATTATAGATATTTTTTATTAATTTTTAAAAAATAAAAGAATTAGTTCTAACTTTAATTAAAAATGAAAAAAATATTAATTTGGAAGCTAATTTAATCATCGCGGTTCCCACTCTGATTTAAATGCATCATACTGGAAAAACAAATTTACTTTTTACTTTCTGTTTATGTAATATATAGATAGAAAAGGTATTCATGGAATCATGCTAATAAGGATAAAAAAAGGAGAATTAGATAAAAAAAAAAAATTCAAGAACGAAAAGAACTAGCAGGTTGAAATTTTACATTTAACTTAGGTACTCCCTACGTAATTAATTTTTCCAAAATTTTTTTTGGAATGGGTGCATAAGGTACGAAGACCTTCTCATATTTGGATATTTTATACACAAGAGAGATTCCTAAATAAATATAAAATTTCATAATTGGAAAAAAAATTTTTAAATGTGAAAATGTTTCAAAGGGGAACCCCCTTTTGAATCGAAATTAACATGCAAAAAATCCCCATAGGGCATTGGCTCTCTGGAAGGAAGAGTCAGAAAATTAATTGGAAAAATCTGAAATACATCAGTAAAGTGTACTTCAAATAATTTTCTCGAAAAACTTAATTTTGTGAAAATCGAAAAAAACTGAAAAAGTACATAAGTAATAAATTGTCCCTCACATCATTGTTAATCATCAAATGAAGATAGATAAAGAATGGGATATTATTTACCTGATGGGAGATAGTGAAAGCAGAGCCAGAGATGTTGCTCATGAAGTGCAATCTTCTGGGGCCACTGCTTGTCTTCGGGAGTTCTGGTTGGAGTGTAGGGGACATCGCCACCGCCATAATGTCTCTGACGAATATTTCCACTGGACACAGACCATATGAACGAACAAACCGAAAGTCACGGCGACAAGGAGACCGTTTTCCTGGTGTATGGAATTCATAAAAATTATAAAAAGTTAGCTAAGTATTAAATAAATGTAAATATTACTTACATTACGAGGACGGACGACAGATTATCTAATAGAGCCGTGGATCACATCGAGAAATTCTTCACTTGACTTTTGAAGGGTTGTTTTGGTCCATTTTTTCCAATCTTAGGCACATATATAGAGATGAATCTTTTCTGAAAGGTCTTCTATATATTCAACAAGACTGAGTTTTTTATTGATGAGGCCAAACATCCCATGGCCCCCGGGAATCGAACGCAGGATAGCTATATATATTCTCTTGGGATTATGGAGGGGAAGTTTTTAGGAATGGTTTTTCGTGAAATGCCAGTCTTATCTCGGGTAACTCGTGGTCGCCATCCATTTACATACCTCACCAGATGTGAAACCCTGAGTATAAAATATTTAGGATAATGAAATAAAAAAATTCTTTAGCTTTTTTTTAGTTTTTCTTTTATTTTATTATAACATGAAGAGAAAAATATTAAAAGAATATAAATTACTTATTGAAAATAGAAAAAAAAAAATTCTTGAACTGATATTCGATTTGGCACGAAACATTTCAGCAAAATCGAAAAAAAAAAAACGTGCAAAAAAAATTTCTATTTGTTTTTTTATACATAACACTTTTTTTTAGAATATTCTCTAATTATTTATATTTTAATTGAAAATACTCTATATACGTACATATGTTAATTTTTTTGACACATCGTATTGATATTGTGAATATATAAATAAATATATATGACATTTAATTGAAATATTTTATTAATATATCTTAAAATTTATTTATTTAATAATCAATAATAATTTCTATATTTTGGAAGAACGATATAATAAATGAGATGATTGAGAAGGGGGGAAAATTATTGATTTCATAATAATTATTATTAATTGAAAAATATTTTACATAATTATTTATGAATGAAGGAAGAATTTTTTTTAAGATTTATTATACTGTAGTTTAAAAGATATATATAAATTACTGTTTAACTTGCTATTATACATTAGCATTAATGGGCGCAAAAGTTAAAGCCTACTCTATAGTAAAATTATATATATAGAGATAACTTCAGTAGTGAGCAGGTGAAAGCATGGGTTGTGCGTGGAATTAATTTTTTCTTCTTTTTGAGGATTAAATTTTTTTTCGATATTACGGTGACTGTCCTTTGGGCGAATTTGAATGAGAGATTTATGAGAATAGCCAGGGAGGGAGGTCCAAATCACCAACCCCTATTCAAAATAAATAATAAGTAAAATTTTAAATGCTCTTAGGTATATAAAAAATATTTTTATTCTTTAAAATTATTCATTTGGAGAGAAGGGGGAAGTTCCCCCCCCCTCCGAGAAACCTTCTGGCTTCAGCCCTGCCTTCCCACGATGCGCGTGAAATTCTTGCGCAGGTCATCATTTAAATAATTTACCTACAGATTTCAAGGTTCTTGAGTGACCTTTTTACTTTCTCTTACCTCTATTTAAGTTAATATATATAGAGAGAAAGTATTGGATTCATGTCAAAAATTCGATGAGATTTTGATGGATATACACGTTTTGAGGTCACTTGAATCCAAAAAAGTGGTTTTCGCGACATGGTCTGTCTGTCATCAAAATATCTCAAGAACGAAAAGAGCTAGGAAGTTGAAATTTTATATTTAAGTTAGGCACCTCCATGGAACTCGCCACGAAGCTTTTGGACAAAATCGGCCCAACAGTACTAGTACTTTACTGATGCACTTTTTCAGTTTTTCTCAAAATTCGCTCCAACGATTTTGATTAAAATTCAAAAATCAATTATTTTTTTGATGCTCTGTAAAATGTATATTCTCATTTTTCCATTCCATCTTCTGAAGACCACTTTACTCTTGTACTACATAGGAAAGAGAAGAAATGGTTGCCATGGTAACAAAATATAAATATACTCCCATACTTATATATTTTACATCTTGAAATTCGAATGAACCTTACTGTCGGAAACTAAATAAATGTCGCCCTCGGGGCTTGGTGTAGGGTTAGCGTGCTAACCTCATATACCAAAAGTCGCGGGTTCGGACCCCAGGCAGTCCGATGATTTTATTTAAGCCAATTGGATACCAAATGGCTTAAATAAGAATGCCTGGACCCCCAATATGTATTTTAATCAATAACGAATATCGTAAGAGTCTTATATGGCCTGAGTTGCCAAAAAGACTGTGTGAATGTTTGTGTGAGTGCGAATGAGAAAAAGTGTGAGCGTTAAAATATATATATATATACATGTATATATGTCGACACAAGCACAGAACACAACTTTTGTCCGAAGGTAAGAGAAAGTTGTGTGCTGTGCGACCAGTCACGCCAGATTTTTTTCCAATAGCCCAATCTCTATCAATAATTTGTTTTTTGAGAAATATTTATAATAATAGAAGTTTAGCCGGAGTTTTAAGCTTTTTCTTTTAGGTGCTAAAAAATATGATTATTTATTTATTTTTCTCTCGTGGAGTTTAGTTCAATCCTACTTAGAAGACCACTCAAATGCCAATTGAGGGTGAGTGTCTAAGCAGCAGCTTGTGCGTATTGTAGGTATTATATTAATATACCGTACATCTATACTATTTTATTATAATAAATTTTTTATCTTCCATCATTCATAATAAAATTTTTTCCTTACTGGCAATCGATTTACAATAAAATATTTAAGAATTTGGCGATCTTATTATGAAATAAATAATTCAAATTTTTACATTATCAATTAAAATGATAATCAATATGAAAATATATTTTTTTGTTTTCTCTTTTTTTTAATGTAATTTTTTTTTATTAGTTTTATTTAAAATTGAAAATATCCTTCTCTTTAATGGATTGATTCTTTTGAATTAAATCATTGTATTTTTTTTTCTAGTATCAAGGGATTTTAAAAACAATTGATTGCAGGGCTGTATTTCTAAATAGGCTAAGAAGGCTGCAACCGAGGGCGGCAACAAATTCAGGGGCAGCAGAGTGGTAATTTATTCAAAAGTTAAAATGAATGTATTGAATGTATTTCAGACGATAATAATATTTCCTATACGAATTTAAGAATACATATATTGTATAAAACAAATGTATTAAGCAAATATGAACTGTAGAGAGGGGGAGGAATATAGATTTTGGCCTATAGGCAGCATACTAATAAATTCGGCCCTGATTAATTGTAAACAATTTCTTGAAAATTTTTTCTAAAAATAATTTCGAAGTGTCTAATTTTTAGTCAAGAATTCAAATCCCGACCAAACGGAGGAATAAATTATTTAAAAGAAATCGATATGAACAATTTCAGGGAAAGAAATAACTTCTCAAATCTTAATTTATTTATCATTATTGTTCCGGGGGGGGGGGGGGGGGTGTCATCCATTTCGAGTTTTACACTCTTATCAAAAAATGTCTAAATTACGAATAGAAGTGAGACCATTTAAAAAAAAAAAATTGCAAGTTCAAAAATTCGAAGGTTGGTGCTAAAATGGATCCCCCCTTCGTTTTTGCTTAAAAATTAGAAAAAGAAACAGTTACAACAATGGCATCATAAAATAGCAGGATTCGTCCTTGGGTCGTTTAGATAGCACACCCCCTTATTCGCTGTGTTAAGCGCCTCCGAAATATCAGAATTAAAAAATTTACCCTTGTTTAATTTCTTTTTTGTCTAAATATAGCCAAGTGTTTTATTACAATTTTAAAACGAATATAAAATTATATTTTAAGTCCACCTTTACTCGTATACCAAACGTCGCGGGTTCGGACCCCAGGCAGTCCGATGATTTTATTTAAGCCATTTGGATACCAAATGGCTTAAATAGAAACGCCTGAACCCCCAATATATATATTAATTACAACGGTTATCGTCAAAGACTTATATGGCCTGAGTTGCCGAAAAGACTGTGAATGTGTGTGTGAGTGTGAATGAGAAAAAAGTGTGAATGCTTTAAAAAAAAAAAAAAAAAAAGTCCACCTTTAGAGAGAGGATATTTTCATAGTTAGATTAAATTTTTCAACTTCATATATTTATATTAGTTAAAATCAATTTTGCTGTTTGTACTTTTTCGGTACACGTTTATCTCTCGCTTTTTGATTTCATATTTGTTTATAGATTACCATGGCGATTGCATTAATATTCAATCAATTCAAGAGTTAATTCGTTTAAATATTAATATATTCCAATATAAATCAATGCGATCAATAAAAAAAATTATAATTAGAAATTTATAATAAAAAAAAACAAGTGGCAAATTTATATTATAAGAGAGACATGATGAGTATTTGGTTATTTAAAAATGTATAGAAAAAAAAAAAAAAAAAATTATAAATGTCAAAGTTGAAGAGAACAGTTCAGATTCGATCAAGTTCT